>CATIWO010089080.1:0-12063 GCA_949673435.1 Macaranga tanarius | reverse complement strand
GTAATCATTATTGTCTTAGTTTACATCAAAGGTTGAACAGTTCAAGACATTGTATTCACTGGTTAGCCAAGTAAATCCGATAATCTTTACTACGGGAGGTTCAAAGCCAAAAGCTACCTTACCTTATGCAACTTATTGCTTGGAGTTACTCTCTTAAGTTTGATTTTTTTTTTTTAAATTTTCTTTCAATTTCCATTCATGTGGGGGATTGTTAGAAAATAAATTTATTTTGTTTATTTTATTTTATTTTTGAATGGAGAATTGAAAAATGGTTTAATCAAAAGTTATGACTTTTGGTCTAAGTTAGTTATGACTCTTAACCTAAATTAAAAGTTATGACTCTTGGTTTAAGTCATGTTTCTTAGTGTTTTTCTTATAAAAAGACTTTTCCGTCAACAAGTTATATATATATATATAAAATTAATAGTCTTATACAGAGGGTGAATATTGTTTAGTTCGTTCATTCTTGTAATTTGGAGTGCTACTATTATAAGAAGAAATCGTTGTATTCTGGGAGACAATTTTTACTAACCTTAAGTACTTCTGAGGAATAAATTTATCTTAAGGAAATAGAGTCAAACTCTAGCCTCGATTTAATCACAGGTTCTTATTTTTATTTTTATTTTGTTTTATGTAAGAATTGTTTATTGTGCTTTGTGTGAATTTAATTTTAATAATTATTTGTTTAGTGTTTATATTATATATATAGATAATATGAACAACACATTAGACCATACTTTGATCACCAATTACATTGGTAATAGGCATTTAATCAAATTCCACCTTTTAATGGAGATACTAAAGCATCGATCACCAAAGCAACAAATACTATCTTTAATATATATATATTAATGCGTCATTCTAAATTAGTTAAATAAAAATAAAAATATAAAAAAAAATATATATTAAAAAATATTCAGTTGAATCGGGTTTGCGAGCGTGCTTGAAAAGACTAATTTTTTAAATTGATAATTACTGACTTTTTTCAAACGAATGTGGATTCCCAAACGCATTTACCATAATTTATTTGAGTTCCAAGGGATTTGAGATTTGTATTTAATGATGAGCAATAAATTATTTTTCTAAAGGAAATGATTATTTAGCTAAAGATAATGATAAGTAAGCTGAAGGTAAAAATAAATAAGCTTAGGGAAATATAAATTGAAAATTTCATTCAAAAAATAGTACGTACAAATTTGCTAGAGCAAAAACGTAATGTTGCTAAAAGATAGAGAAAATGGCTATTAAGAAATTGCTAAATTTTGATATTTGGATTGGTTGTTTGTTGAGTGTTGATTGATGATTGGTTGTATTTTATAATCCTTCAGCTTTGTTCAAAAAAAGTTCAACTCTCTTCAATTTTGTCAATAATGATCTTCATTAATGTATGTAACCTGCGTCGCTTGTACTTTATCCATCAGCTCATCAACTTCAATAATTACCTTCAGAGACTTCTTTTATCAACACAACAAATCTTCTTCTCCAAGTATATTCAAGTGGGCTGGACTCAGTGCAATGAGCCCATTTTGGGCCTCAATAATAATATTAGACCCAAAAATTAATATTGGATACAAACAATATCCCCGCATATAATTAGCTTGGATACATCCAATGTTAATTTATATGTAATAAATATCCTTGACTTTTCACTTTTTCACGTTTTCTTTCCCTTTCACCCATCCCTTTTTTTTTTTTGTCTAAAAAATTATGCCTAGGCCTAAAGTAAAATTCGATGATTTCACCGGACATATTTATCAAGTCGTTCAACCCCAACTCTATACACAAGTTTGGCTCGAAGTAGAGTAAAAATGAGTCCAAGAATAAATTTTGGAAAGGCAAAATTAGGCCAAAAATATTATGAAAACTCTCCGCCAAAAATATTATGAAAACTCTCCTTCAGCCTCATATGAATTTTTCTCTGCAAACCCTTTAATTCAAAATTCAAACACTGGAGGTAATAAATTTTCTTCTTGTATTGGTATTGATGATGCAGAATCCATTAAGGAAATTTTTCAAAACCCTAAAATTCCTCCATGTCCCAATTTAAATTTTCAAAAATCAATTAACCAAAACTCATTTCCCCTACTCTCTCCTTCTTTTTCTTTTTCTTTCCCTTCCTCTTCACTCACACCCGAAGCTATCACTTCCGACTTCATCACTGTCAGCGTCAAGATCACCAGCTCCGCCGCCCATCACGCCACTATTGCCATCCCTCGCCACTAAGCAGTCGTTCGTCGCCGATCTGAGACCATCACAGCCACCACCAACCATCGCGAGGCCACTACTGCCACCAAAGGATGAACCACCGCCGAGGAAAACGTGGGCGAAAGGACGCATTTAGCACCCTCAAGTACTACATCTACGTGTTCACAATATTGATCATACACGTGGAATGTGAAAAATTTTGTATAAGATAAGTATATATATATATATATATATATGTAAATAAAATTCTTAATAGGTACGTTAAAAATACTTATCACATATTTTACAAAATGTTAAAATATACACAAACTCAATTACAAAATGCTCGAATGTCATGATGATGATGATGGAAATGGTTGCACCAAGCTTGTCTCGGACCCACCTGAACCCATTACATAACACACCTCAGCTCTATCTAATTATGCCCTGAAAATCACAATTATAAAGAAATTAGTTGCGACTCAAAAAAAATTATTAATAATCAAATATATAATACTTCTTAAAAATTAATTAGGCTAAACAACGAAAATAGTGCTCTACTACAGTACTGTGAATAGTATTTGCTACAGTATGGGCTGCATAGTGATGAACTTCTACAGTGTTTTACTATTTTATGAATAGGACCATGCAAAATTATACAAAACGTTACTGTTTTACCGTTCATCGAATTACTATTCCGATGTCTATTTCTAAAACGAATTTCGATAGAAAATTCTACGTAATTTTCTGATTCCATGGAATATTTTATTTTCTAAAATATTATACTTTTTTGACAGTGTGTGAATAGTACTATTCATCAAATATCTATTTTGACATCCATTTCGAAAACGGATTACAATAGAAAATTTCACTTAATTTTCTTGGTATAATTTATTTTTCAAAATATCACAACTTTTTATAATTTTGTCAGATAAAAATAAGCACAAAGTGTCCCATACCCTTGTGATGCCCTCACGATTGTGACCAAGAAGGTCACGCTAGTGAGCAACACCTCACGGTCGTGAGCTAGACCGTGAATAGCCAACCAAGCAAAAGCCACTCCACTGTTCCAAGAAGGCTGGGTTGCTCACGGTTGCTTCCTCACGGTCGTGAGCAACTCGTGAGCAGCCATAGACTTGCCATAACTCACTTTTAACTACTTTTTATCAATGCAATTCTTCCCACTTCCAAGCAAGGCTTAAAGCTATCTTGAAAACACTTTAAAAACATTCCCAACTTCACAAACTGATTTATAAATGCATGACATTCAATCAACCACAAGTTTCAAATATCATTTTTCATATATCCATGACCCTCAATAGCATTTTATGCATCACAACCCAATCACTTACATAGATTTGAGACACATACATATCAACACACCATTCCAAACAATCCATAATCATAATCCATACAATCACACCTCACATTCCATCCACATTCAACATATAATTATAAACATAACGCAATAATGCATGTTTTTGCAAGTTAGTTATCTGACCGGAGTTATCAACAAACGTATCACACACATTTCTCACATATATCTCACATTTACTTTATTCATTACATTTTTAATATAAGTTGTCATTTCTGAGGCTCTCTGCCCAGTTCAGCCGCAGAATCTCACACGTTTATATTCTCACATTAATGACCACATCTAAGACTCTGCCCAGCTCAGTCTCAGTTTCATATTTAGTGGAGGCTCTCTGCCCAGCTCAGTCTCCACTATTACACATATTCCTCATATAAATGCAATATGCATATATTTCATCATCCTTACAACAATACATATATATCATACCACATCAAGTGACTTGCACATCATAAGTGTCAACATTCTCAATTCGTCACAATACAATATATATACATATATATAATATTGCCACAATCAATGGCCTTCATAATCCAACATAGTTATATAACTTTAATAAAATGAGAATCATTATATATAGATATTATATTACAATTTACTTATCAAAAGCTTCAACTCCTTCTTAAAGAAAAGCTCCCACTATTGAGTTGGGTCTCCTTTATCTCTTCTCACTCCTACACACAATTATATACCAATTTCAACAATCCAACATTCAATTCACCCTAAACATCACATAGTACAACTAAATGCTCTTAGTTCAACGTAACCCTATGATGCACACACAAGTTCAATAACCCTCAAATTGCTACTGAAACCAGGGTTATGTGTCTACTATAAATTTCAATTAGAATTACTTAATTCAGACAAGTATGAAATTAATTATGGATTTTAGAATCCATTTGGGCAAAACAAGGCATACCACATAAGCAGTAAAATGCCCAGCCTTAAAAGGCAAGATTAACAGCAATATCAGCTCAAGCTCAAAACATAAAAGTTATAGAGGACTCTCTGAAGTTTCTAGGGAGTCCAACCATGCTCAAATTAGAGCTCTATAGCTCAAGTTATGACAATAACAATGGGACTGAAAAACAGAGCAACAGGACCCGAATTTAACCAACATCAAAACTCAACTTAGATCAATAAAAAACACAAGAAAAGCTTACCAATTAGAACGTTAATGGATTTAGGACTTTCTAATGCTTCCTAAGGCAATTGATTGCTGGCTTAAATAAGGTCAAAAGCTCTCCAAATATGTCTTAAGAAAAACACTCCTTCCTCCTCTCAAATCTCTACACTCTCAATATTCCACTATCTAATATGCATAACATGTAATACATACGTTATAAATATGCATGCTATAGGACGGATGTTATATTTTTCCCCTCCTTAAAAAAAATTTCGTTCTCGAAATTAATTACTCACTATCTTCTGGGAATAAATATGGGTATTTTTGCTTCATATGTTCTTCCACTTCCCACGTAGTTTCTTTAAGTGAATGGTGACTTCATTGCACCTTCATTATTAGAATCTCTTTATTCCACTTCCCCGAAATTTAGAAACTCCCATCTTCCGGGAAAAGATACGGGTATTTTCTACTTCATTAGCCCTTCTATTTCTTATGTTGCTTCTTTAGGTGAATGATAACTTCACTTCACCTCCATTATTGGAATCCTTTTATTCCTTAATCACTTCACCTTTCGATCTAAAACTTCCATCGGTACTTTCATATACGTCAATCTTTCAGATATCTCCATCTCATGCTTCTGCATCACATGACTAGGATCTAATCTATACCGTTTCAATATAAACACATAGAATACATCATGATTAAATAACAATTTCCTTGGCAAATCCAATTTATATGCCAACGTTCTATTTAAATGAGACTTAAAGCAATAAAAGCTCAAAGAAGTGTAGTATTTTTTAGCTTAGGTGTAGTATTTGCATAGCTATATACTAGAGATATGGTCATCCAGTGGACCACCATAACTTATGAAGTTATGGAGGCTGAGAGTTTAGTGAAGTATACTGTGTGTCATGACACTGATGCTGACCTGATCTTCTGAGTCACAGTTGAGCCCATAGGAGCGTCGGTCCGTATATCCACCATTTGTGAGGAGCACCTTGACAGCATTTGCACCACCTTCTGAGGATTCTACGAGACCACTACAGACGTCGAGGTCACTTTGACTTGGGTGTGATGTAGAGATAGAGAGTCTACATCTTTTTTTAGTCTTTTTGCTGCTAGGCCATCCCACACCTTTAGAGCTTTTATTGGGATACTTTTTAAAGCTATACAAACTTTTCTCACACTTAAATGAGACTTAAAGCAACTCAGAGACACTCCAAAAACATACTTCACATTATCAATTTAATTCATTCACAATTGTATGGTACTTAATCAATCATGAGTCTCAAACATTTTTATCATCCTTTCATAATCTCCATAACTCTTTTATACAATAGATCTTATTCACAACGTAAGCTTAAAGTTCATCTATATCCCCACATAATTTAATATTCATATAGTCCCTTTTTATGATATATTTAGTATTTACAATCAACTCATATATAGAGAGGATTATGTATATATATATAGCCAAATATGTGCATTTGCATTTCATCATCTCTAACACCATCAATCTTCAATTCCATACTAGAAAAGTATAAATATAATCAATAAGCAATTTAGTACACATCATACGAATCTTATATCTCAATTCTTTATTTAATATTTTCATTATTTGGTATCACTTGCCTTGTTGATGGACACTTAACCAATCAACTTATCAACATTTACGCCCAAACATAACCTCAGTTATATTCAATGAACCAAGTCAAGTTCATAATATATACACGCCCACAACCATAATTCTAATACCATCACAATTCATGTTGCTATATTCAATTGTATACCTTACAATAAATACATCAACATCATTGACATCCAATATCATCATATTGTATAACACAACTCAAGTAGCATAATTTATCCAAAATACTCATAACAATAACTCATCTACTCCATCATAATCACACAAAGATAATGAACAAGTAGAATTCATGTATTTCCTTCGTTGTTATTGTGAGTCTATAAAATTCATTATATCTAATAATTACTTATCGAAATACTTTTCATCTCAACATTCAAATAATATCGAAGAATCTTGATCATTAATGACATAAGCGCATCTGGTATACCAATCAATTCAAACGACATAGTCACAAATTCATGCCATCCATTTCTAGCTTTGCATACCATATTGGAAAATAAAATGTTTTATCATTCAAAATTGCTAATAACTCAGGTCCAAATCTATCTTCAAAAATACTATTACATCTCTCAATTAATCAAGCAACCGTTCATGTCTCATTTACGAATAATTATTTTTTATTAAGAAATTGTTCGATTGCCTGTAACTAGGACCTAACCTCATACTAAGATCATTTTCTCTTATAGACTGAATTGATGCCCCTCATGATAAATTATTCCCTCTAACAATCTACCTTTTTAAATTCTTCAAATTTCATTGATGTGTACAAAGTAGTCAATATGGATATAACCTTTGAAATAATTTCATTTCAAATTTATTCTTCGGTGCAAAAGAAATTCTGATTTTTCATCTAAAATACATTAGAAAATTCTCTGATTAAAAGTACATCCATTATCCTTGAATTAATCTTTATCAATTCCTCTGTATCAGGAAAGCTTCATGCCCATCTTAATCCATATGGAAAGCAATTATAGTTGAAATCAAATAAACATGAACAGTTTTCATTTACCTACCATTAACACATAATCTCACATCATCATCTTTCTTTGTTAAGCTAAAATAACACTCATAGTGAATGACTCTACTAATTTTTTTTACCTCTTTAACTCTCTTGATATTTTTTTTCTGCAGGGTACCTTCAATGTTAAAAGCCACCCTTAAAGTAATCTAAATTCATAATTTGTTTCCAAGAATAATCTTAATAATTCTCTTTAGATACAAATTAGAAAATTCTTCAGTTATGAATTCACCTATTACCCCTGAATTAACTTCTATTGACTCACAATATCATTTTAATAACTTCTTACTCATCTTTAATCACAGATTATATAATTACAGCTGAAAACCATTTAGCATGCACATTCTCTCTTTTAATCACGGTCTATCTTTCTCTGTTTCTAAATATCCATACCCACCTGTTGGGTTCCGGGTCACAATCATGCAGTGAAAAATAAAAATTTTGACCCTAAAAACCTTCCACAAGATCCAAGTAGTTCATATTAAATCAATTAAAAACAAGTTTAGAATCATACCAGGACAAGTTCAATGGCAAGATTATAGTAAGGATGAAAGGAGGTTCACTCTGGTGACACCCTACCTCGAGCTTTTAGTTTTCTTCTTCCGGATTACAGACGCTACTATAGAGTACCGTCCTCTACTGGTATCCACACGAACAGAATACCCAAAATAAAATGGTGTGCTAGCACCTTTTCTCTCAATTTTCTCTCAACGTTTCTTTCCAAAGAATGTGTATTTTTGTGAATAATAGATGTGCAGAGAATTAAACTCCTATATGTAATATATATCTATATATATATATCCATATCAATTAGGGTTTGAAGAGTCCTACTCAAATACTAAAACTATTTTTTAGTTTTATTATCATTATATATATATATATATATATGTCCATATCAATTAGGGTTTGAAGAGTCCTACTCAAATACCAAAACTATTTTTTAGTTTTATTATCATTATTTATTTCTCTCTCTCTCTCTCTCTCTATATATATATATATATCCAAAACTATTTTAGATATATAATTATAAATATATTTTTCCTTTTTAAAATTTAATCATAGTAACTTTTACCATAAGTAAATTTAACTATTTATACATAAGAGAGATAATAATATAATTGGGCTGATAAGCCCAATATTCATTTTGGGTCTGTTTTAAGTGTGTGACCCTATAGGTTCATATAACGTGGCAATAGGCCTCCAATCTCATTGGTATCCCATAAGTCATAAGTGGTCTCTAGCATCTTTATGACTACCCAAATCATGTGAAAATTAGTAATCCGACACAACCTATTTAACAACAATATTACAATCCTTTTGTCACATGATATCTTTGATTAAACATAAGACATGGTTAATGTCATCCATAATAATTTAATCATATTATTTCTCGATCTCAATCGGACTGAAATTGATAACTCCTTATCAACTAATTTCAAATATGGCCATGCATTTACATTCAGTCTAATTTATCAAGGGGCCCATTGATATTCTCCTCATGATTTAATGAGGGACAAATTTTTTCTTGATCACTCATAATTCTCACATGATTCATTTTATGTCCAATCACAATTTATTACATCATCCTGTTAAATATAACATTAGAATATGTCAAAATATAAAACTCATCATGCAGGACTCTATGATGATCTTAAGTCAGAGGACTACAATAACATCATTGCAATGAGAATAACTTAAGACAACTATCCATGCAATATTCTCATAGTGGGTCAATCCAGTACATCCTATGTACCTATGACTTGACTTTGTATCTCATATATATTATTAGTAAAATATAATCATCAGTCAATCTCATACTAGTCTTCATTTATTATTCTCCTATAATAATTACCGACTAGAGATGATTTAGAATATAACTCATTTACCATATAAGAGTTTTACTATCAAGTCATATACTTGATGATCTTAAATAGAGTTAAACATTCATGGAATTTAAACATAGTCAATATAATAAAAAAAAATGCCTCTTTATTATCATAAAGTACAAACGACAAAGTCATAATATGGCCACAGTACAATTGGCCTAAGGCACATCACTAATAATCTCTCACTTGTACTAGACCCAATCAATATTGTATCTAATACCCATTGACCTATTATGACTCTCATGCTTAGGTTGTGGAAGAGGTTTAGTAAGTGGATCAACAATATTGTCATTTGTAGGTACTCTGCATATCTTTACGTCTCCCCTCTCAATGATTTCTCGAATGAGATGGTAACACTTGAGTATATGTTTGGATCGCTGATGTGATTTAGGTTCCTTAGCCTGTGCTATGGCCACATTATTATCATAGTGTAAGTCAGCTGGATTTGAAATGCTAGGAATAACACCCAATCCAGTAACAAACTTCTTGATCCAAACTGCTTCCTTAGATGCCTCTGCGATGGCTATATACTCAGCTTCTGTTATAGAATCAGCAACGGTGTCTTGCTTTGAACTTCTCCAACTCACTGCAGCTCCATTCAAATAGAACATATAACCCGACTGCGATCGAAAGTTATCCTTGTCAGATTGGAAGCTGGCATTTGTGTAACCATTTACAACTAGTTCATATTCCTTTCCTCCATACAGTAAAAGTCTATCCTTAGTTCTTCTTACTTACTTAAGAATGTTCTTGATTGTTGTCCAGTGACTTTCACCTGGGTCTGACTGGTATCTGCTTGTCATACTTAAGGCATATGAGACATCAGGTCGAATACATAACATGGCATACATTATGGATCTAATAGCAGATTCATATGGAATCTTACTCATGCGGTTCACTCATCTTATGTTATTGGACACCGAGTTTTGCTGAGACTAATGTCATGTGACATTGGCAAAAATCTTCTCTTAGAGTCTATTCAGTACCTTGTTAATATATTTAAATAAGCCTCTTAGATCTATCTCTATAGATCTTAATGCCTAGAATATAGGCGGCTTCTCCTAAGTCTTTTATTGAGAAACAATTCCTTAACCATGTCTTAATATTTTGCAAAGTAGGGATATCATTTCCAATGAGTAATATGTCATCAACATATAGCACTAGAAAAACTATTGCGCTCCCACTAACTTTCTTGTAAACACAAGACTCATCTTCATTTTGAATGAAACCAAACTCTTTGACTGCTTCATCAAAACGAAGATTCCAACTTCGAGAAGCTTACTTCAATCCATAACTAGATCTTTGAAGCTTGCAAACCTTTCCAGAATTCTCAGGACTGACAAAACCCTTAGGTTGTGTTACGTACACATCCTCGAGTAGGTTTCCATTAAGAAATGCTGTTTTGACATCCATTTGCCAAATTTTATAATCATGATATGCAGCTATGGCAAGGAGAATTCGAATGGATTTAAGCATCGCAACTGGTGAGAAGGTTTCATCATAGTCAATACTATGTTTAAAACTTTTTGCAACTAGCCTTGCCTTAAAGGTATGCACATTACCATCCATATCAGTTTTCTTTTTGAAAACCCATTTGCACCCTATGGTTTTTAAACCATCAGGTGGATCAATCAAGGTCCAAACTTGATTATCATACATGGATTGCATTTCTGATTTCATGGCTTCAAGCCATTTCTCAGAGTCAGGGCTACTTATAGCTTCTTGATAGGATATGTGTTTATTTTGATCCATAATCATTACATCATTGCCATCTGTTAAGAGAAATCCATATCTCTCAGGGGCTTGACATATCCTATCAGACCTCCTTGGGCCTTGTGGTACTTGTATAGGTTCAACAACTATTTTTTGATTCAATTGAGGTTCCAAAGGTAATTCAATGCTAATTTGTGTTTCTTGAACTTCTTCAAGATGAACCTTACTCCCACTAGTTCCTTTGGAAATGAATTCGCTTTCTAGAAAGACACCATTCCGAGCAACAAACACTTTGTTCTCAGAAGCATTATAGAAGTAATATCATTTAGTTTCTTTAGGATATCCCACAAAAAGGTATTTATCTGATTTGGGTGCCAATTTATCAGAAATTTGACGCTTCGCATAAGCCTTACATTCCCAAATCTTAAGAAAAGACAAACTGGGAGACTTCCCAGGCCACATCTCATATGGTGTCTTTTGAACCGCCTTGGATGGAACTCTGTTTAATAAGAACGCTGCAGTTTCTAGAGCATATCCCCAAAAGGATATTGAAAGATCTGATTGACTCATCATAAATCGAACCATATCTAATAAAGTTCTATTTCTCCTCTCAGAAACACCATTCCATTGTGGTATTCCTGGCGGAGTTAATTGTGAGACTATCCCACAATCTGTAAGATGGTCAGCAAATTCTTGACTTAAACATTCGCCACCGCGATCTGATTGAAGTTCTTTAATACTTTTGCCATATTGATTTTGTACTTCATTTTTGAAAACTTTGAACTTTTCAAAAGATTCAGATTTATGTTTCATTAGGTAGACATAGTCATATCTACTGAAATCATCTATAAAGGTAATGAAGTACTGAGAGCCTCCTTTAGTATTAGAACTTAGTGGTCCACATATATCTGAATATATAAGGCCCAATAAATTATTGGCCCTTTTACTATGTCCAGTAAAAGGTGTCTTAGTCATTTTACCCATTAAACAAGATTCACATGTGTCGTATGATTCAAAATCAAATGAGTTCAATATTCCATGTTTATGGAGTATTGAGATGCATTTCTCATTTACATGGCCTAAATGACAATGCCAAAGGTAGGTGGTATTTAAATC
>CATIWO010089038.1:0-13598 GCA_949673435.1 Macaranga tanarius | reverse complement strand
ATAGATTTTCCTCTCAGATAAACCTATAATTAATGGGAGATTAATTAACACTAAGTTCACTGGCTCTCACTAACCTAATGCCTTTTAATTCCAATTTTAAATCACAACCTTTAATCAATATTAATCCACTTAATTGTCTCTCAACTAAATAAACAATCAATAGGTCATTGCCTAATCCTATAGAACCTATCTCTCAATTAAGCTTATAATATTAATTCAATCTTAGGGTGATCAGTCCTAAAATGATATTAAGCACAACAACAACCAATGGCTTAGATCTAGCAATCTAACATAAATTATAATAAGCACATGGTCAATTTAGAATAAGAATCCTAAAAAGGATCTAGCTACTTATGTTAAAAATAAAAGAAAATAAAGAAAAAATGAAAACCATTTTGAACATAATAACAATTAAATAAAAGAGTGATACAAGAAAAACCCCCTTCCAAATGATGTAAGAAAGCCTTGTTCTTCTAACTTCAAGCTAAGTATCTCCTCTACTAAGCAAAAAAAAATGAAAAATGTATTCTGAAACAAAGAGAAAAGGAAACCAAAAAAAACCAGCACTAAAAACTAAAACTACGAACTCCCTTAAATGAAAAATAAATGGCTCTATTTAAAAGACCTAGTTTCTTAATGAAAAAGGTCATCTAAACTCTCCCAAACTCTATCTAAACACAGGCTTAAAAGATGAGCTTCTATCTATTTAAACTCAAGCTTAAAATCTACTTTTGATTGGCTACCACATCATCATGTACGGGTATGCAATAATTGGACATGCCCATGCATCAAAATAACTCTGAAATCTTAGAATCAGGCATAGCCGTGTGCATGGGCATGTGACTCATACATGGGCGTGCGTATAGGCATGTGCTCTGTACTTGATTTTCTTCAATTCAGGTATGGGCAAGCACATGGGCATGCAACTTCACACATGGGCGTGCGCATGGCCATATACCCTGATGCGAGGATAACCTTCTAACTTTAAGCTTCAATCTTATCTTTATCTTCAAGTACTATCTCCATCTCTTCTCAAATGTATCCTACAACTAAAAACTAAACAAAAATTACCTATTTAACATAAAAGTACCTAAATTAAAATGAAATAATAAAACTAACTAAATTAACTAAAAACTAACTAAACAATGCATTTCTTAACTTAATATGCAATAAAATAAAGTGCTCAACACATGCATATTTCACACTTATCACTAGCGACGAATTTTCGATTTAGCGACGGATTTTCAATTTCCGTCGCTATATTTAATAATGCAGGTGGAAATAAATTAGCTAAATATAGCGACAGATATTTATTTCCGTCACTATTTTTATAGATAATTTTTTTTCCCAAATTGGTAAGCTACAAATATAAAAAATTGGAAATAAAACAATAAATGTGTAAAAAAACACATTACATATATTTCAATGTACAAGCTACATACAACAATAAATGTGTAAAATTGGAAATACATATATTTCAATAATTATGTAAGTTGTAATATGAATAAAAGCGTAAATAGAATTAATTTTAAGCATACTTGTTATCTCTATCATATATGTAACAGGAAAGTTCATATATATATATATATATATATATATATATTGTAACCATTAGCAAAAACTACTGCATTTGTGCCTACATTTTCTCTTCAGCAGATATCCTTAAAACCAGCCCTTTTAGCTTTTCTCACAAGCTAAGCAACCACATTCCTGTCCTTGTACACCTGTATGATAGGAGAAGGGAATATAATCTAAAATGACCACCAGTATAATACAATAAAAAAACATGTCCACCCAAATATAATCATGAATTTGGGGATTCCTAAAATATTTTATCATGCATTGCAGTTTGTAGAATTCATAATAAAACTCAAAAACTTTTTATGAAGATTCTTTGGTGCGATGCGTACTGTGAGTAATGAAGCATTGTCGAATGAAAATAACTTTTATAATGTAGGCAATATATACTGAACAATTAATGTCAAAATGCTCATGCTAAATCTTAACAACAGCAACTAACGAGATGGGAAGATGATTTATTAAACTCACATAGAGCTAGAAAAAGCGAATGCCAGGTCCTGTTGAAGCAACCTCCTCAACAATGGAAGTAGCCCATGAAGATAAGTGTCTGAAGCAACAAATCAATAATAATTTCAATGAAAAAAGTACAACACACTTCAATAATATTCCAATATATGAAATAAGGCTTTAATTAATATGAATAAAAAGAATGGAAGAGGCAACGAGAGATAATGGTTTGCAATAATAAATTAGCAACTCAAAATGTTAAAAAGCTGAAGTAAGATTTGGTAACTCCAAAAGCGAGGAAAATAATTCAATTTTAAGTAAATAAATCAATCCGTGAAAAAAGATAAAAAGGTCTAGAATCCAGGCAAAGCTATCCAAAAGGACAGTAACATAGTTATTATATTTTTTAAAAGAAAAAACACAATTCAAAAAAAATTCCAGAGTCACACAGAACACGAAAAGGAATAAAAGAATTCAGTTTTAACACGACATCAAAAATAGTCATCACACACTCTGTATCACACATAAAAAGAAAAGAGAAAAAATGAAAGCAGCACAGTTCAGTTCATATACAGATATAGTAAAAATGAACTAAATTATATATCTTAGCCATTAGTGATGTAGAAGCAGCAAGAAAAGAGAAGAAAAGAACCCAAATAGGTGAATTCAATATGCCCATATAAGAATCTTTAGTATATCACAAAAAAAAAATCATACAACTCCAACAATCAAGCTACAGAATATCCAGATTTAGCAAAAACATGATAGCCTAAAAAACAGGTCATAAACCTAGATTTTAATAATAAAAAAAATGTACTTACTAGCATCTTCATAGAGGAACAACTTTTTTAAGCTATACATAATATTAGACATTGAAGGATAATAGCTACCACTTCTCGATAGCAGTTAAAACACATATTTCATCTGAAATAATATAATTACAAACCCTAGCCATTATATAATTCAAATTAAGTAAAAAAACAACATCAATTGAAACCTAGCAACAAACAGTAAAATGTATACACAATAATTATTGATAAAATTGAAAAATGATTACTTACAGAGGCATAATTAGGTTGAGGATTAAATTCATATTCAGAATCGATCTCTTATTCTTCTTCTTTCTCGAACTAATAGCCGAATAGGTTTTGCATCATCTCGTGCCTCTTCTCTTTGCTCCTATCTCTCTTCTCTTTGATTCTTTTGGATTTCACTCTTAAAAATTGAAAATCTGCTATAGATTTTGTTGCTAATACCTTTCACTTTTTCTTCTAAAAGCCCTAAATCCGAAATCTCTGATGCTTCAACTTATGCGAAGTGTGAATTTGACAGCCGCTTCAGCCTAAGGCAAAGCAGTAGTAGCTTGAAGCAAGAAGACGATAGCTCTGGAGTTAGGTGAGATACGATGGAAGGTGAGCAAAAAAATAGCTACAAGTAGGACTTCAGGTTTTTAATGAAGTGAGGAAGCAAATGACTTATTTGTTTGCTGGAGAAATGGAAGAATAAGAAGAAGAAGGAGAGGCAGATGACCTGAGAAAAAAATGGTTTAGGGTTATGAGATATGTTTGTATTTATTAGACCAATACTACGCTGACTTTAGTGATGGAAATAAATTTCGTCGCTAAAATAGTGACCGAATTACATTTCTGTCGCTATTTTAGTGACAGAATCCATTTTCGTCGCTATTTTACCTACAGAATTTTATTTCCATCGCTATTTTAGTGACAAAAAAATAATTCCGTTGCTAAATTAAAATTATTTATAGTTTAAGTAATAATTTTGAATAAAACCATGTTATAAATAATATTTATAAATTAAACTCATAAATTGTTTAAAAATTAATATATTTATTGACAATAAGATAATAAAATTGATTTAAAATAATAAATGTATTTATTCCTAAATAATATATATATATATATATATATATCAAAAAATAAAAAGTTAGCTACGAAAATCAAGATTCGTCTCTAATTTAGCGAAGTAAATCAATATTCGTTACTAGCTTAGCGATGGATAGAACAGTCTGTCGCTAGTTAGAAATAAAAACTACATTTCATCATTATATATAGCGACGGATGTTATTTTCCATCGCTATATAGCGACAAAAATAACATTCTGTCACTATATAGGAATTCCAAAAAAATAAATTGACATTAACATAGTGACGAAATATTATTTCCATCGCTAAAAAAATTAGCGACGGACTGCCAATTCCATCGCTAAATTTAATTCTTTTTTTATTTCATTTAGTAATGGATTATTCCGTTGTTAATTACTCTTGGCAATTCCTCGCCAATGTAGCGACCAAAAATAGTGACTGACATAATTTTTGTCACTATTTAGTGACCAAATTCTGTCGTTAAGTTGTCGCTAAGTTTGCATTTTTTGATTTACTCGATATGCATGCATTTCTGTCACTGGTCCATCACTATTAGCGACAAATTTTTGTCCGTCGCTATTTTCCGTCACTATATCGATAGGATCTTGTAGTGTGAGTGACAAACTTATTTGATACATATACTATAAATGTTCATAGTCGTTGGATTAATATATGGGTAGTAATAATCTCTATACTATCACCTTTATTTATTTTCCTTAATCGGTATGTGATATCAATAGTGGGAGGTAGTGAGTCTCATACTACTTGATATGAGATATCAAAATAGACATGTGAATACTTATGTGATGGGTGGATCGAACTGTGATGTAAGATTTGTGATTGCATGGAAATTCACTTTTGTTAACAATCATAATCTTGAACATAATGGTACATATGGTCCTTTGACCTGAGGTGACACTAACATCCATATATGGTTGGTTAGAGTTTGTTACCACTTATATACCTCTGTAAGCCACGTATGGGTATATGGCGTGTGGTGGCTCTAATTGGTTATATGTAGGGATGAGTGATCGGCCAAAATGGAATTCATTACTTAGAGTGAACTGGGATAAGATTCTATGCTATCTAAGTCATTCTTGATGAACAAGTACCTGGCCAGGTCAAACTCGACTTACCTTAAAAGAGTTTTAGTGCTAGAAAAGAGTTTCTAGTAGTAGTCATATTTTATCAAGAATTAAACTTAAGATGAGGTCATATGATTAAAGCAATTAGAGTTTGACTAAACCATGACTCTAGCCAATATCGAGATCTTATAATGAAGGGATATTTAGTGCACGGTAATTATGTTCTATGATTCTTGTGGATCTATATAAAGCATTCATTTCTAATTGGGTATTCATGACATCTATCCTAGGGGTCACTCACGACTTATGGGAACTATATATGATTAATTGGAATTTTTATATTTAGTATGGAAAGGTGTTTTTATAATATTAAGTGTTAATATTAATTTTCATTGCTATTTAGACTTGAACCTAGTAAATCACACACACAAGGATTGTACTTGTGAAGATTAATATTAATTTAATTATTAATTAAATAGTTTAATTAATTAATGGATTTGGATTTGTACGTATGCGAGGATCTAGTATATGCCAAAATTTAAATTTAAAGATTGGGACTTAATTGTAATTAAATAAATATTAATTTAGACTTCATTTAATATGTGATATTAAGTTCAAGGATTAGATTAATATTTACCTCTAAATGTATCACTATATGGGCCATGAGATGGACCATTCATATTAATAAAGATGGACTTAACATGGGCTTTATTTAAAGAGTTTAAATCAGCCCATAAGTTGTCTTATGGTATAGAGTAGGTCTTTTCTAAGTGTAGAGAAGCCCATATGCCCATAACTTTAGCCCAAATCCATTAAGTATTAATGATATCAAGGCTAAGGTTATTCATGTAACCAAACACAACCCACTCACTTGTAAAGTAAAGCCATGCATATAGATTGAGTATGAGATACTCAATCTATCAAATGCATGTAGCTTGAGTGTGAGACACTCAAGCTATGGAAATGTATGTAGCTTGAGTGTGAGACACTCAAGCTATGTAATGCATGTGGCTTGAGTGTGAGACACTCAAGATATTATGAAATTAGTTTTTGTTTATAGTTAGTGGAGAGTGTAGAGACAATTACTTCTAATGCACATTTGAGAGCAAATTTGATATACTTACAAAATAGAGAAAAGGGTTGAGAGTGTCTTCTTCCTTCTTTTTCTTCAAGTGTTGAGAATTCAAATATACACAAGAGTTGTGTGCTTTCAAGTTAAGGCCATTGGTGTACAAGAGCTGTATAAGACCATATCCATCATCTATTGGAGGTTGCATCTTTATTCCATACATTCAAGCATGGAGTGGCTCTAACAAGCTCTTGGGTCAAAGAAGAGAGGCTTATGGGTAGAGCTTCACTAACTTTAAAGATCTTTCTTATGCAACTTGTGTGTTTTGAGCTAGAGGCTTAACACTTGGGGAGCTTGGAGCTTGTAGATCAATATTAACTAAAGCTTGTCGACCGTGCTACCAACTTAGGAGTTTTGTAAGCATTAGCAAACTCTTAGTTGATAGGTCTTGTGCTTTGATGGGTTGACTTGGTGGTTTGTTGTTGAAATATTTTTCTCGATGCATGTTTAGCTATGTATTTGCCATATGATATGATCTTAAGGCTAGATGTTGAAACTTTATTATTGAAAACTTTTAAAATTCTGCACTTTTGATTGTTACATGATCCACACATCCTTCAAGTGGTATCAGAGCCTCTATCACATGATTTACATGCTAAAATTTTGACATTTGCAAGTTTTGTGAATATAGATAATGTTAATTACAAGTGTTATGATTAAGCATGTGAATGGTTGCAAGTGTTGTGGCCATGTGGTTCATTTGTGAGTTGCTTTGTATGCTAAAAATATGAATTACAAGTATTGTGATTGAGCATTTAAATGGTTGCAAGTGTTGTGGCATTTGTTGCAAGCGTTGCAACTTAAAATAGTGTATTTTTGGTGGTGTGCAGAGTGCACAGGGCCATATACACGGCCGCCTATATGGCTATATTGCAATCTGCCTAGAAAGCAAAGGGGCACACGACCTTATATATGGCCATGTACAAGGCTGCCAAAATTACTTTTAATGCTTGAAAGTGCCCCCTTTTGTGCACAAAACACACTAGATGCATCTTCGACAATGTTATATACATGTTTGCTTGACTTGCTACTTCAAATAACATGCAATAGTTGTATTTTAATTGAATGTATGCTTGTCATTCATACAAGGATTGATCATGAACTTAGTTTACATCTTTAGTTTATAATAATAATTAACTTTATTATTATAGTTATGTAATTAAGTGTTAGTTGGATAGATTCAGATGTAAATTATTTATCTTGGTGTTCTAAAGATTGAATGTAAATCATAAGTGTTATGGATCAAGATTGAAGAGTTCAATTGGAGGCCCATTCAACCTTGGAGTCTTGGAGGTAAGGCTCATGATGATAGTGACTAAGGAGGCTCTTGGAATGAAGGCTTTTCTTGGGCTAGGCCCACTTGTATTTATTCTAAGTGTTATAATAGGCTTAGGAAAGGCCCATGATCACTCCTTATTTGTACATCCATTTTGCATGTTTAATATATATATGTGATATGTATATTAATATATGCTATATATGTATGTGATATATATATAAATGGATGGCATGCAATGTATGTATGAGATATATATGTTGTGAATGTTAGCATGCAATGTATGTATGAGATATATATGTTGTAAAATGGCTAATGTGCAAAGTGAGACCTTAATTGATTAATTGACCCAAAAATCTTCCCACTAAATTTAGGTCTAGGCTCTCTATTGGAGCAATAACTTGCATGGTTTTAGGCTTATGTACATTGGCTATGGATAAATAGGAGTGTACATAAGGCCCAAGAGATTTATGTAGTGTTATTGTTAAGCATGAGATATTATGAGTGTATGGATACATTATAGGCTAATAACGGCAAATAGGAGCACCTAAGGTTTATAGTGTTCAAATCCATACATTTTACTGATCCAATGGTATGGACCTAACTAATGCTAAAGGCCAATAATGACAATTGGGTGTACCTAAGGCCCGTAACATTAGGAGCCGGATTAGTGGAACCTCATATGAGATGTGATGGACAAGAGTTGTCCACTTAATGAGAACTATTATTCCAACAACGGTAATGTGTACCTGAGGGGTATTGTGGCTCATTAAGAACTCCATTACCCACTAGACATCCATCCAATAAGGGATTTTCATTTCCTACTTGGAAGTGTAGAATTTGTTAAGTTAGTGGGAGACCATTATGATTAAAGACCAAATCTAATGGTGTTCATAATGACTACAACTAATAAATCTTGTTACCTTTTACAGAATTTGATAACATGAGACCATCAAACCTACTTTTCATCATACATGAAAAAAATAAGGGCAAGGCAAGTGTTGTCAAGCCCAAGGCTACCGTAAGGGAAGAGCAAGGCAAGGAAAGGTGTTTCCACTACCAAGGTGAAGGACATTGGAAGAAAAATTATCCTAAGTTCCTTAAGTCTCTCAAGACAAAAAAAAAAGGGCAATGATGGAAAAGTTGAAACTTTCTCTAATTTATTTACTTCTAAATGTTCGAAGAGCTCATCTAATGCATGAGTATTGGATACCGATGCAAGTTCTCACATTTGTGCATCCTTGGAGGATCTAGCAAATGAGAGAATGTTGAGGCCTAATAAAGTAACTTTAAAGCTTGGAAATGGAGCAAGTGTTGCAGCTAAAGCTATAGAGTCCACTTCAATTGATTCGTATAATCATATTTTATTATTGGAGGGTGTATTATATGTACCTAATGCCTATAAAAATATTATCTCTATCTCTGGTTTTACTAGTAGGGATTATGAATTCCTTTTTAGTAGAGATGTATGTAAAATTTATTTTAAAAATAAATTGATTGGTATAGGTTATTTAATACATGGTCTATATTATATTAATAATATATCCAATAATAATGAGCCTCAATCTAATGTGAAAGCAATGCTAATTGAAAATGCCTCTAACTCCAAATATCTATGGCACTTGAGATTATGTTATATTACAGAGGATATGATCACGAAGTTGGAAAGGATGGGAATCTTGAGCAATCTTAAATCCGTATCCAATCCAACTTGTGAGGCTTGTCTTCAAGGCAATATGACTAGATCACTATTTATTGGACAAATTGCAAGAGCCAATGATATGTTAGAGATCATACATAGTAATGTTTGTGGGCCATTTAGTAAAATGGATAGAGGAGGTTTCTACTACTTTATTACCTTTATAGATGATCTATCAAGGTATGGGCACTTGTTTCTTATGAAGAACAAGAGTGAATCCTTTAAAAAGTTCAAGGAGTTCAAAATCCAACTAGAAAAATAAACCAGGAAGAGTATTAAAACTCTTTGATCAGATCAAGGAGGTTAATACTTAAGTACCGAGTTCACAGAGTTCCTTAGGAAATATGGCATTGTATCACAGTTCATGCCACTTGGAACACCATAATTAAATGGTGTATCCGAGAGGCATAACCATACCTTATTGGATATGGTACGATTTATGATGAGCTACACTGATCTTCCCATATCACTTTCGGATTTTACACTCTAAACAACCTCCTACATTCTTAATTGAGTTCCATCCAAGTCTGTTCCTACCACACCATATGAGATATAGAATGGTAAGGCATCAAGTCTTAAACATGTTAGGATTTGGGGGTGCCCGGCTTTTATCAAAAAGCTGAAATCGGATAAGTTAGATACGAAATCAATTAAAAAAAGGTTTGTTGGATATCCTAAAAATAGTTTAGGATATTGCTTTTATCTTCTTGATGAACAAGTTATTATAAGTAGAGATGCCATATTTCTTGAGAAATAGTTTCTTAAGAAAGGTGGCATATGAAAGAAGATAACGTTAGATGAGGAGTCATCTAAAGAACTCCAACAAATTGATCAGATGGATATTTATCAACCCTAAGAGCCTATTCCAGTTGAGAATGTCATCACACCGACTCCTAGAATGTCTAGTAGTGTATCTCATCCTCTGAAGAGATATAGTTTTCTCCATGATATGTAAGAGTTACATGTTTATGAAGAAAGCATTCATGTTGATGATCCTACGTATGAAGAAGCTTTATGTGATAAAGATTCTTCAAGATGGCTTGAGGCAATGAGAACTGAGATAAATTTCATGTATGCTAACCAAGTCTAGACACTTGTTGATCCACTTGAGGGTATTGTACCTATTGGGTGTAAATAGATCTTTAAGAGAAAGATTGGTGCAGATGAAAAGGTAGAGACCTTCAAAGCTAGGTTTGTAGCGAAAGGGTTTCGCCAAAGGTAAGGGGTTGACTATGAGGAGACCTTCTTACCAGTATCGATGCTTAAGTCCATTCGGATTCTTCTCGCCATAACCGTACACTATGATTATGAGGTTTGGCAAATGGATATCAAGACCGCCTTTCTTAACAGTTATATTAAGGAAGACATTTTCATGGAGCAACCCAAAGGTTTTGAATCCGAGGAAAGCTCAAAAGTATGCAAGCTTAATAGATCAATCTATGGTCTAAAGTAAGCTTCGAGGAGTTAGAACCATCATTTCAATGAGGCTATCCATTCTTATGGTTTCATTAAGAATAAGGATGAGCCATGTGTTTATAAGAAGATTAGTGGGAGCCAACTCACTTTCCTTGTCTTGTATGTTGATGACATACTTCTCATTGGGAATAATGTCGATATGATGACTTTTATGAAAGTATAGTTGTCTAAGACCTTCTCGATAAAAGACTTAGGAGAGGCTACCTATATTCTCGGGATTCGAGTCCATAGAAATAGATCAAAGAGAATGATAGGTTTATCTCAAAATCTTTATTTAGAAAAGGTGTTGAAGAAGTTCAACATGCTTGATTCTAAGAGAGAATTGTTACTATTTAGGCATGGTATCCACCTTTCTAAGACGATGTCACCTAAGACACCTGAGGAAATAGCGGAGATGACCAAGGTTCCTTATGCTTCAGCTATAGAAAGCCTAATGTATGCTATATTATGTACTAGGCCAGATATTGCCTATACTGTTAGCGTAACTAGTAGGTTTCAATCCAACCCAAGCTTGGAGCATTGTATGGCAGTTAAAGCTATCCTTAAGTACTTGAGAAGGACTAAGGATTTAGTCTTGACTTATGAAGGAAGTGACTTACAGCTTACGGGCTTTACAGATTCTAACTTCCAATTGGATATGGATGATAGAAAGTCTATCTCTGAATTTATTTTCACCTGTAATGGGGGTGCACTGAGCTGGAAGACTTCCAAGCAGAGTATCACTGCTGATTCTACTATAGAGGCTGAGTATATAGCCGTATCAGATGCTACTAAGAAAGCTGTTTGAATTCAAAAGTTCATCACCGAATTAGGAGTTGTTCCTTCTATTGAGTCGGTAGTACCTCTCTTCTACGACAATAATAGAGTCATTGCCTTAGTAAAAGAACCGAGGTCTCACTAGAAATCAAAACACATCGAAAGGTGCTATCATATTATCAGGGAACTTATTGGAAAGGGCGATGTGTTGATACAAAAGGTAGCTTCAACTAAAAATGTGGCTGATCCACTGACTAAAGCGCTTACTCAACTATAGTTAGACCACCATCTTGAGAAGATGGGTCTTAGATATTGTAGCAAATGGCACTAGTGCAAGTAGAAGATTATTAGTGTAGATGTGCCCTATGGTCATTCTTGTATGTAGATATTGTATATTTATCCCTATGGCAATAAAATATTCATTTAAATTAAGTGTTAAGTTTATTTGAATATTTACCTTTAGTATCATATTGAATGAGTTTATTATCAAGAGTTAATAATATGAGTAATAAACTCATTTGGTACATATACTATAAATGTTCATAGTCGTTAGATTAATATATGGGTAGTATTAATCCCTATACTATCACCTCTATCTATTTTTCTTGATCGGTATGTAATATCGATAGTGGAAGGTAGTGAGTCTTATGCTACTTGATATAAGATATCAGAATAGACATATGGATACTCATGTAATAGGTGGATCAAACTGTGACGTAAGATTTATGATTATATGAAAATTCACTTTTGTCAACAATCATAATCTTGGACATAATGGTACATATGGTTCTTTGACCTGAGGCAACACGGTCATCCACATATAGTTGGTTAGAGTTTGTTATCGCTTACATACATATGCTAGCTACATATGTGTATATGGTGTGTAGTGATTCTAATTGGTTATATGTAGGGATGAGTGATCGGTAAAGATAGAATTCATTACCTGGAGTGAATCTGGATAAGATCCTATGCTATGTAAGTCATTCTTAATGAATAAGTACCTAGTCAGGTCAAACTCGACTTACCCGAAAAGAGTTTTGGTGCTAGAAAAGAGTTTCTAGTAGTAGTCATATTTTATCGAGAACTGAACTTAAGATGAGGTCATATAATTAAGGCAATTAGAGTTTAACTAAATTGTGACTGTAGCTAATATCAAGATCTTGTAATGAAGGGACATTTAGTGTGTGGTAATTATGTTCTATGGTTCTTATGGATCTACATAAAGCATTCATTTCTAATTGGGTAGTCGTGACATCTATACTAGGGGTCCTCACGACTTATGGGAACTAAATGTGATTAATTAGAATTTTTACATTTAGTATGGAAAGGTGTTTCCATAATATTAATTGTTAATATTATTTTCCATTACCATTTAGACTTGAACTTAGTAAGTCACACACATAAGGATTGCACTTGTGAAGATTATTATTAATTTGATTATTAATTAAAGAGTTTAATTAATTAATTAAATTAATTAAATTGGATTTATGCGTATGCGGAGATCTAGCATATCCCGAAATCTAAATTCAAAGATTGGGACTAGATTGTAATTAAATAAATATTAATTTGGACTTGATTTAATATGTGATATTAAGTTCAAGGACTATATTAATATTTGCCTCTAAATATATCACTATATAGGCATGAGATGGACTATTCATATTAATAAAGATGGACTTAACATGGGCTTTATTTTAAGAGTTTAAATTAGCCCATAAATTGTCTTATGGTATGGAGTGGGGCTTCTCTAAGTGTAGAGAAGCCCATATGCCTATAACCTTAGCCCAAATCGTTTAAATGTTAATGATATCAAAGCTAAAGTTATCCATGTAACCAAACACAACCCACTCATTTGAAAAGCAAAGCCATGCATATAGATTGAGTATGAGATACTCAATCTATCAAATGCATGTAACTTGAGTGTGAGACACTTAAGCTATGGAAATGCATGTAGCTTGAGTGTAAGACACTCAAGCTATGGCAATGCATATGGCTTGAGTGTGAGACACTCAAGTTATGGCAATGCCTATGGCTTGAGTGTGAGACACTCAAGATATTATGAAATTGGTTTTTGTTTACAGTTAGTGGAGAGTATAGAGACAATTACTTCTAATGTACATTTGAGAGCAAATTTGATATTCTTACAAAAGAGAGAAAAAGGTTGAGAGTGTCTTCTTCCTTCTTCTTTTTCAAGTGTAGAGAATTAAATATACACAAGATTTGTGTGCTTTTAAGTTAAGGCCATTGGTGTACAAGAGTTGTACAAG
>CATIWO010089035.1:0-14042 GCA_949673435.1 Macaranga tanarius | reverse complement strand
ATAAACCTATAATTAAATCAGAATTAATCAACACTAAGTTTGACGGCTCTCACCAACCTAATGTCTTTTAAAACCAATTTTAATGCACAATCTTTAATCAATATTAATCTACTTAAGTGTCTCTCGACTAAATAAGCAACTAATAGGTCATTGCCATATTCTATAGAACCTATCTCTCGATTAAGCCCATAGTGTTAATTCAATTCTAGGTTGATCAGTCCCAAAATGACATTGAGTTCAACAATAACCAATGAATTAATTCTAGCAACCTAACATAATCACATTAAGCACATAGGCAATTCAAAATAAGAACCGTAGAAAAGATCTAGCTACTCATGTTAAAGAGAAAAGAAAATAAACAAGAAATGAAAATAATTATGAATATTGTAATAAATAAAAGAGAGTGATACAAGAAAAACCCCTTTCCAATGATGTCAAGAAGCTTTGCTCTTTTAACTTCAAGCTAAGGACCACTTCAACTATGAACTAAACAAATGAAAATGTAAATAGAAACATAAACTATAGTAGAATCGAAAAACAAAGAACTACTAAGAATAACCCTTAAATGAACATGAAAGGGTCCTATTTATAGGCCTAAAGACCTAGTAAAAAAGGTAATCTAACACCTCTCTAACTCTATCTAATCAAAAGATAAGAGATAAGTCCTTATCTATCCAATCTTCAGCTGAAAAATATCATCTCGTGGGCTGTCACACAAAGCTGGCATGGGTGCGCAAGAAAATGGCATGGGTGTGCAAGACACATCAATATGCTGAACTCTGTGAGTGGCACGGCCGTGCTCAATTTTGGCATGGCCGTGCCACTCTGTAGCATGGCCAAACATCATTTAAACAAGGCCAAACACGGCCACACTCATCCCCAACGTAGATAAGACTTTATCTTGAGTCATTGGCCTATCCAAACTTCAAGGATTGATCCATTCTTCATCCAAATACATCCTACAAAACAAAACATAAAAGAAATTATCTAAAAACAAATAAATCCTACTATTTAAGACAAAATAACTAAACTAACTAAATTAACTAAAAACTAACTAACTAATGCAACTAATAAGCCTAAGATGCAATAAAATAGAGTGCTTAAAACATGTGTTTTTCACACTCATCACCACCAATAGCTTTCCTTAAGTGTACGATACATTTTTGTACTGCCCGGATATGTTAAGTACGTAAAGAAATTTGCCTCCTCCATAATCTCTTGCTTTAATTCCTCTATATTTGGAACACAAATTCTTTCTCCAATCATCATAGTTCCATCCTTTATAAGAGAAAAATTAGTTTGTAACCTACTCCTTAATTCTTTAGTGATTTTACATATATGAGCATCTTGAATTTGAGCTTCTTTAACCCTTTCTACCAAAATGGGTCTAACCTTGAGAGTTACTAACAATATTTCTTGACTATTCAATTTCATATCCACATTCATTACTTGAAGTTCTGCTAACTAAGGGAATCAGACTGACTTGATATGAGTTAAGTTACTATAGGATTTCTAACTAAGAGCATCTGCCACAATGTTAGCTTTTCCAGAATGGTACTTTATTATACAATCATAGTTTTTTAATAACTCAATCTATAGTCTTCGCCTTAAATTCAACTTCTTTTGACTAAGAAGGTATTTAAGAGATATGTGATCTGTAAAAATTTGACATGTCTCTCCACATAAATAATACCTCCAAGTCTTAAGAGCAAACACCACAATCACTAATTCTAAATCATAAGTAAGATAGTTTGACTCTTGTAACCTGAGTTGTCTAGAAGCATATGCTATAACCTTCTCATATTGCATGAGAACACAACCTAATCCTTTTCTAAAAGCATCACTATACATAAGAAATTCACCATTACTAGTGGGAAGAGTTAGTACTAGTCCATAAGTTAAACATGTTTTAAGCTTCTTAAAACTTCTTTGACAGTCTTCTATCTATTCAAACTTCACATTTTTCCTGAATAATTTTGTTAATGGAGCTACTAAAATGGAGAAATCATAGAAAAATCGAGTATAGTAACTAACTAAACCCAAGAAACTCCTCACCTCTATAGTATTGGTTGGTTGTTCCCATTTAACTACTGCCTCTACTTTCTTATAACATGACCTAAGAAAATAATCTGATCTAACCAAAACTTGTATTTACTCAATTTAGCAAATAGTTGTTCACTTCTTAAAGTTTGCAATATTGTCCTCAAATGTTCTTCATCTTCCTCTTTTCTTTAAGAATACATTAGTATGTCATCTATGAATATAATCATAAATTTATTAAGGTATTTTTGAAACACTATATTCATGAGATCCATAAATGCAGCTGGTGCATTAGTGAACCCAAACGACATTACAAGAAACTCATAATGTCCGTAGCGTGTCCTAAAAGTCATCTTAGGTACATCTGTCTCTTTAATTTTTAGTTGATGATACCCAAATCTTAAGTAAATCTTTGAGAAAACCTTAGCTCCTTGTATTTGATCAAAGAGATCATCAATATGAGGTACTGAATACTTATTACACATTGTTAGCTTGTTCAACTGTCTATAATCTATATATAGCCTCATAAAACCATCTTTTTTCTTTACAAATAACACAAGAGCTCCCCAAGGTACTGCACTAAGCCTAATGAAACCCTTATCTAATAGTTCTTGCTATTGAATCTTCAATTCTTTTAACTATGCTGAAGTCATTCTGTAAGGTGCTTGAGAAATTGGAGCTATACCAAGGATCATATCGATAGAGAATTAAATCTCTCTATCTAGAGGTAAACCTGAAAGATCTTCTAAAAAAACATTTCTGAATTCACAAACTATTGGGATATCTTCTAGTTTCGGTCCTTTAGACTTAGTGTCAGCTATATAAGCAAGATATCTTTGACAACACTTTCTTAGCATTTTCCTAGTAATTATGGTTAATATTAAATAAGAGGAAAGAACATGACGTACCCTTTAAAAAGAAAATTTAATTTCCCCAAGTGTTTGTGAGTGCAATTCAAATACGAAAGTATACAGAATCAACAAGTAGTATAATATAAATATCATCCTATAAAGATTATGATCTATCCACCTATCAATTTATCCCTACTTATTCAAGGCTACCAAATCAAATGTATTACTAAATTTAACTACTGAACTAGAATGGAAACAAAAACCAAATTGTAAAATTAACTACTCAATATATTATTAGTCATTAGGAAATTAATTCACCTAACACTAATTAGCTAATTTTCTTCTCTTAATTCAGTAATTAATGTAAAATCCTAAGTCATCTTATATTGTAATGAACTTTTATCAAAGCCAATTAACCTAATTTATAACCCTTAATCAAGATTTTATAATCCAATTCTCATTGCAATCACAAACCATAATTAATGTAATCACAAAGTTTATCTTCCTCCTAAGGAGTTTAATCAATTCAATTTATCTCTAATATTGAATTAACTTAAACTTATATTTATAGTTCCATCAAAATTATCATCTCTTAATGCATAATTTCAACTATAATCTTACTAATGTTGATCAGACACAAATATTCATTAAGCTCAATAAACATAATTTGCATGAAATATGAATTTATTAAAAAAGGAATTAAACTAATCCCTGTTCAGACCCTTAATCCCTAATGAATAAAAAACTTAGCCTAGCATAATTAAATTAATATCCAAAGACAATTAAAAAGAATCCATCACTAATTATAAGAAATTAAAAAGAAGAAAATAAAATCCCAATCTCTTGCAAATCCCAAATCTTAAATCTTGATCCTTGAAAGATGCCTATAATCATTTTTCTCTGCCAAAAATCATCTCTCTAATGAATTCTCTTTCTCCTTTTATAGTCCCCCTTTAATTTCCCTTCGATAAGCATCTAAAGAAGTTGATTTTATCTTGACTATTACGCATACACGACCATGTCTCCTTGGTACACGGGTGTGTTTCGATTTGGCTCATTCATCCGGACCATCACACGACCATGTCTCGAACCGTGTATACAGTAGGCAAATATGGTAGTAAGGTACACGGCCTAATACATAGGCGTGTTTCGACCCGTGTTCAAGCTACTAAAATCCTCCAGTAGACTATACGGCCAGATAAATGGTCGTGTCTTCAACTGTGTTCAAGACTCTCTTTTAGTCTATAAGACTACACAGCATAACACATGGCCATGTCCTTACTTTATTAAAGAATCTTTCCAAATTCATTTTTAAACTTTCCAAATCCTTAATTTCTCTATATATAACCTTGATTAACGTCTCAAAATGAGTCGTACATACCTATAATATTAAAACACATATAAATAATCTATCTATAATAAAAATTAACAAATTTTAACTTAAAATCAATAAAAATTAACCACCAAAACATAACAAAATTTACTCTAATCACCATGATGCTTAAACTCTACTATCTTCTTAAAATAATAAATTGTAGCATTGTAACACCCACACTTTAGACTCACATTCTAGCTATATATATATTCATTGTGCATTCATTTCATGTAGGGTATAGAAGCGAACTTAAAATTAAGTATAGGGGTATTTATGAAATTTTGGTAAGGACTAAATTTAAAGGGAAATTAGCTAGAATGAAGCAATTGAAAGTTTGAGGGGTGAGATGTAATATTCACACTCCATTGGGGAGTATAGTAGATATTTTAGGTGTAGATACTCTTAATTATCTAGATTATTCATTAATTATATGATTAATGTATACATACATATGCTAAGTTAAATATACAAGTGTGTGGCTAATAAAATATACAAGTGTATATATATTTGACATTAGGGAAAAAAGATTATATAATTAAAAGGGAAAAGATCATAAGAAGATTTTAGACAAATTGATTTTATTCTCTACATCTATAAAAGGTTTTGAGAGCTCTAGGATTCCTGTAAAGCATTAGAAAACATCAAATACTTATGAAGAAGAGCCCAAAGGAATACTAACTAAAGAAGAGAAAGTTTTTGAGAAATAAAGTAATTCTATTAGTTAAGATTTTATGGAGTAATCATTCTAAGAAAAAAGTAACATGGAAGAGAGAAGAAGATATACGGGGTTAAGTATCTCCATTTGTTCTCCTCATATGTTTATAAATTTCAAGGATGAAATTTCTTAAGAGGGAGAGAATTATAACATCCTTACTCTAGAGGTTAACCAATATTTAAATTAAAAATAAAAATAGGTTTATAGTTTAGATGGGTGAGGTTATGAAATAAATAAGATTAAAAAATAAGTTTTAAGGACTTGTATTGTTAAAGGAGAAACTAGAAGGGTCTAAGTAGTTAATTAGTTAAATGAGGAAAATAAAGAAGCAAGCACTATAGCATCTCCTCTAACGAACGTTTCCTACAGTAAAAGAACTTACATTTTTTCACTACTCAAGCTTTTGCTAGCAAAACAACTTCCATTTCTTCTCAAACTTCTCATCCATTTTAATTTCTAAAAACTTTTCTTCACTAAATTCCATTATTCAAGCTCTACGAATCATTATAGATGAGTCGAAGATTTTGAGTTTGAGAGGATTTACAAATATCATTTCCAATTCAATAAATTCAAGCTTCCTTTGATTTCACAAGTATTCCTTTTATTTTCATTTTCAAATCTCAGAAAAGTAAATTAAGTTGCTACTATGCTTGTATCTCAACCATAAATCTCAATAGCTTTAACATCATATTTTTTTACTACTACCTCTTTTATGACAATAACAGTGAGCACTCCATTCTCCATTGAAGCTTTAACCTCATTCATTTTTCCATTATCCAGGAGCCTAAACCTCCTCAAGAACTTGCCACTACTATGCTCAATGTGATGCCAGTTATCATTCTTGTCTTCCTTCTCCACACTCCTCTCTCCGCTAATTTAAAGCACTATGTCATCCTCAATTTCCACCTTTAATTCCTCTTTCTTCAACCCTAGAAGATCAGCCTTAAAGGCATGAAACTTTTGATTCTCTTTTAAGTCAATGTGAGCATTAAAAAATGTAGAATTTTCATTAGAGACTAATGAAGAAAAAGAAAAAGAAGGAAATGGGAAGTCTTTGAATGGATCCCATAAGTCAAGAAAAGAAGAGAGGGGATCACAAATGCTACTTCGTGGGTTACCAAAGAAGCTTGGAGTCATTGCCATCTTTAATTTAATTTGAAGGTTTTAGTTTAAACAAAATGAAGACGTTGAATTCACTTTTTCTTATTTCTTTGTTCTTAGATATGGAGAAATACAGAGATAGCTAAATACTTATAGGAAGCAGGGCAAATGTCCTGTAATTTCTGGATGGATTTCTGTTTATGAACTTTCTAGTAAGTTCTTGTAGCTTAAAGGCTTTGTGGGAAGCCTTTGGACTCTAGATTTCCATATGGGTTGGCAATGGTCTTGTCCATATATCATACGTCCTATTGATAAAGCACCATTTCAGCATGCAACTCAAATCAAATGCAATTTTTTTTATAATAATGATTTATATCTCCCAAAGTGATATGAATAGTATTATCTTTCGATGTGAAAATTCTATCTCCCACTCATTCAAAAGCCCCCTTCTAAGGGGCAAACAAGTAATTTTTAAAAATAAATTTTTATCTTTATTTAGTAAGAGACTGTTAGTGTAACACTCGTGTTTTTAGAATACTATTCATGCATCATATTTTTCATGACATATTGAGTAGAGTTTTGGTTTGCATACAAGTTAGGGTATGTGCTTTTAGGTAGAGATGGGTATATGTGTTAAGAAAGTGGGAGTTATTTATCACATAAGAAAGTTGAGGATTATTGTGTAATAATCTAAGATTGTTAAGGGTGTGTAGAGATTGGTGGAGATATTTGTATATATATATATATATATATAATATTATATTAGGTAATTGAGTGATAGATATGTATTTATGGTGATATTTACTATTATTTTATTAAGAAATAATAGTTGATATTATCTATTATTATTATTATTATTATTCTTATTATTGTTATTATTTAGATATTATAATATTAGAAATGATTAAGGGAGACTTTTGTAGGGGCAATTGGTAAGTTTTAATTGGTGGCTTGTGTGTGGGAGTGTGTGTGTGTGTGAGTATATATGAGTGTATGTGTGAACAAGGGTGTAGAGAATTGGTAGAGTAGAGAAGAAAAAAAGGAGTGTTCTTGTTTTGCTTGAGAGGCTTTGGGAGATTGATAATTCTCCATACTTCTAGCAAAGATTTTGAGGAGTTTAAGAAGATTAATTAGCTATTTGGTGCATTATTTTGGTTACATTTAATTTGACTAATTGAAATTAGGTTTTGTATTGTGAAATTCGGACTCTGTTTTGCTGTGTGCATCAATTACATTTTTTAAATCATATCTTAATTTATAAACCTCTAATTTGAGTAAGGTTTAATGTTCTGAAAACCTTAGAGAGTTCTCTACAACTCTTATGTTTTGAGGAAAACTAAATTCTGCTATTTAAGATGGCTGACACAGCCATACATTTTCTTACTCAACCAGCCACCTCTGTTTATCTATTTTATCTAGTTTTGCTCAAAAATCCATAATTAATTTCACACATATCCAAATTAAGTAATTCTAGTTAAGATTTGAAGTAAACTCATAGGTCTACCTCTTGTAATATTTTTATAATTTTTGGATATATGTGTGAATTATTTGGATACTTTGAACATAAAGTTTGAGCTGCACTGAGTTGCATTTTATTGAGTTGAGTACAAGTATCTTGATTGCTACATGAATTGATATATGGATTATGTGTAGGATGGATAAAGATGTTGGAGGCACTACTTACTAGGGGAGTTTTACTTTTGGAGGAGTAAAAGCTTTGTTGTAAGTAATTATGAATATAATGATATATATGTTAATTCTCTTGAATATGAAAAGAATGAATTGCTATGAATGAAATGAATAAGATATATGATATGAGATAAATAAACATATGGTTAAATATGGTATGAAGTGAGATATGCCTATTAAAATATGTGATGTCATTTGAAGTGATGTTTGATTATTGAAATATGGATTGTGCACATATATGAGAATTATATTGCTTAATGTGAATTGGCAATTCTATGATATGAAAATGAAATGAAGAATAGATATAAATGTATTGCTATGAATTAATGTACATATAATTGTTGAGAATGATGAATTGTGTTGAATGAAGTGATGAATATTATGGGAGGAAATGCTTGTTTCGTTGACATGTGAGCTATGCAGATTTATGTGAATTAATTGAAAATGGTGGAAAGTGAAGTATGAATATTAAAATGTAAATTTGCAAATGTTATGTGACTATTGAATGATGTTGAGGAATGATATGAAATAAACATGTGGATGGTGAAATGTTGAATTGTGATTGTGTATGAGAATGAGAATTGATTGAAATATGAATTAAAAAAAATGTGTATGTGGCTTGATTGATGAGAAATGGTGAGGAAAATGTGATATAGTAAGGCTGAGCCGGAAGGATAGCTTTCACTGATGTGAAATCTAGAACTGAGCAAGGCAGATAGTTCCAGTAGTGATCACATATAAAAAAGATGAAATGTGAGATGGGCAAGTTGAGCCGGGCGAATAGCTACTTAAAATTTTATGTGAGGATATGTGAGGTTATGAGACCGAGACTGACCCGGGCGGATAGTTGATAGTGTGCAAAATAGCATAGTTATTTAGTGTCATTTTGTTGTCTTTTTATTTGTTTTGCATTTACATTTTAATTATCTATTGTATTTTTTATATTAGTTCTTCTGCTCTTATATACATGGATATGTACATGGTTTAGTGTATAATACTACTACTAAGTTTAAATAAATTTAATTTACAAACCTATTAACTAAAACTAATTATGTATTAATTACTAAATATCAATTAATTGCTAACTATTGAGTATTAATTAAAGCTAAAATACTTAGTGAATTAATTTGGAACTTTTCATCAACAGCTACATTTTTAAAAATATTTTTATTAACTTATCCTTTTAACTTTAATCAATTAACATTAGTAAAAATTAATTATAAAAATATATATACGATAAAAAATTAGAAATTATATTAATAAAAAAATGTATACATTTATTAGCTTTAATACTAATAACAATATATATTAATATTGTATATAAATTTTATTAATAAAAATAAAATTATTTAAATGATATTTTAAATATTTTAATTATAAATATCAATAATATTTATTTTTATATCATATGTATTATATATTATTGTTAATATTTAATATAACACACATATAAGTGTGTATATATAACTTAATATTAAAAAATTAAATATAAAATATAATTATTTGTATATAAATTAACTAATGTCTATATTAGTAATTAAATACACTATCAGCAACAACTGCTATAAATTTACCAAACATATAATATCGATCAGTTGTTAGTTACTAGCCATCAGCAACAACTATTAGCAACAACTTAGCCAAACAGACCCTTAAACAAAAAGTGAAGTACTGAGAGTTTTATTTTTTTCTCCTTATAGAGCGTTGCGTAGGATTTTGCTTCAAGGTGGGGCTGCCGTCTTCAGTTGGTTGGACTGCAGCCCTACCACATCTCTTTTTTTTTTTTTTTTTTTTTTTTTGTGAGTTTTATAGTCTATTTTCTAGCTTAAACTTTCTATTTTCTTAATAATTTGGAGAAGCTTAGCATTTTGGCTATGATAGTGCTACCTCTTTTATGGATTTTATCAAGATTTGGCTATGATAGTGCTATCTCTTTTATGGATTTTATCAAGATTTTAAAGATTTATCAACAACAACAACATCAAATTTTTGCAAGATCTTCTTGATGCAGCTTACCTCATAATTAATAGAACTTTTGATTCTATCTACTCCATATTTAAGGGTTTATTCGATTTCTACTATTTTTCAATGAGGGTTTCTTCAAATGGATCTCATCACCCTCATATTTCAACAGAAAATGAAGAAAATTTGTTCCAATTTACTTGGTGCTCAATAAATTTTTTCATTATTTGGCAATTAATTACCAATATTTTTTTATTTCAAAAAAAATTGTAATTTTCTTATTTTGATTCGCTGTTTGTTGTTATAATTATTTTTCAATTTATATTTTTTTCTTTTTTAACATTAAATATTCATTATTGGTTTAAAATATTAGCCAATTGGTAGCTATATCATTAGTTAAAAAAACTCTTATAATATTATTAATCTTTATATTATTAATGAAAGTCAAAGAAAACAACCGATTTTAAGAGCCCATATTAAAACTCAAAGCCCATGTACATTCAAAAAGTATTGGGAATTATTTATCCATAAAGTGATTAATTAATCCAAATGTACCCATAATCTTGTTTAAACTTTATCAACTGTTTAAATTTTTAAAAAGTTACTGTAGTAATTCTTTTAGTTACTAGAATGTAATAATAATACGGTGATTTTATAGATAAATAACATCAAATTTTCAATTTTTTGATAAGTATATATAAAAAATATATGAATTAATTTAATAATACAAATAATAAAAATAATACATATATATATATATATATATATATATTGCATAGATACGTATATATCTACCAGAAAGGATTTCTTTCTATAAATAAAATTATATTTCATTTTGAAAGAAAAATCTAAGTATTTGTTATACTTAGTATTTAAAAAAATAAAAAAATTATATTTAACTAGTTAATGTCTGGTCTATTTGACTCTAAACATTAAAACTATATATATGTGTCACTAAATAGGATTTTATATTCTTAAAAATTTATTTTTAGTTTTTATTTAACTTTAACAAATACTTTTAGTGGCTAATTAAAAAATAACTGGATACTATAAATTTAATATTTTATTATTTTAGTTAAAAAGTTAAATATTAAATTTACTTGTAAAATAATGATTTCGGTACAGATCATATGTTATCATTACCTATTTGTCACTTGTCAGTTGTCAGTTGTCACTGGACTGTGAATAGTGGTTTTTAAAACTATTTTGTTGTTTTTCTTTCAAAAAAAAAAACTATTTTGTTTAGGCAAATCATCCCTAAACAATTGGCGAAGTGTTCGGTCAAAAGTTACTTTTCTTACGTAAAACGTTGAGAGCTGGCCGGCCTCAACGTAATGACATTTTTATGCAAATTTTGATAGTTGGCCGGCCTTCAATGCAAGATTTACCTTAAACAATACATTATTGTATGGTTCAAGCCATTTTCTTCTACACTAAAAAAGAATTAAATTAACCAACAATTTGAAATCAATTAATAGACAACTGTTTTCATTTAAATTAAAATATCGAGTTCTGATGAATGCAGTCTTGTTAAATAGTCGTGGAGAGACTTTTGTTTTCTCTATGGTTTTATCCGGATCAAACTGAATTAGTCAGAATTTAATAAATTCTATATACCAATGATTTAGATAAAAAAAATTAAATTAATATTAAGGGTGTGTTTGGTTCAAATGAATTTCACAAAATTTTATTGAATTCATTTGCAAATTCAAATTTGTGTGTTTGGTTCAAATCAATATTTAATGAAATTTATTTCCAATTCTAATGTTTTAATTCTATGAAATTGGACATTATTAGTTCAAATCTTTAAAAAATTGTGAGGATTTGTAAATGAATTCTCACAACTTTAAAACTATACTTTTATAAAGTCAAAAATACCCTTACTTATTATTTTTATTTTCAAATTCTATATTTATTTTTTCCCACATTTTTTTACTACATTATTTTTTTAACTAAAAATATTATTTAACTAACTAATTTTTTTATTTTTTCTCTTTTTTTGTTTTTCTTTTTTATTTTTATTTTCTCTTATTTTTTCTTATCCATCTTTTTCTTTTTTTTTTTAATTTTTATTTTTTTCTAATTTTTCTCTTTCCATTATTTTTTTTTATTATTTTTGTTCTTTATCTTTTTTTTTTATTTATATTTTATGTTCTTTTTTTTTTGGTATTGTCACCAGCAATGCCCAGAGGAATTGTTATGTGGGGGCGTTTTGACTGGAGTTCCTGTTTGGCGTGCCACTCTTAAATATTTTATTATATTTATTTTATGTATTTGACTTTTGATTAGTCTCAGACAACTTTGACTGCTGAACTTTTCACCTGATTATTTGTGTGTGACACACGGCTAGGATTAGAGTACAATTGAATTAAACTACCCACGTATACATATTTTATAGGGTAAAAATTACATTTTTTTTTGAAATTACCCTTTTAAATTTTAAAAAATTATTCTATCTTTCTAAATTATAATTTTCTTTATCGACTATCATTATCCTATTTGATATAGGGTGGAAATATTATGTTGTTAACTGTGATATGTAATAGAGGTAAAACTGAAATTTTTTTTTCATTTTTGCTTCTATAATTTTTTTTTCCAATATAAATTGTCAATTTGAATTTTAAATAATCACATTTGTAGTTATGCAATATGAAACAAAATAAAAAAATAACTAAAAAAATACAATCTATTTAAAAAGGGTATTTTTGACCAAAATTAAAAAGTAACTTAAATTCTAGATTTACACCAAATACAAAATAATAAAATATGGAATTCATTTGAAATGAATTTTATAAACTATTCATTTGAACCAAATATACTTCATTAATGAAAATTCATTTGGAAATGAATTCTATTGGGAATTCATTTGGAAATGAAATGATTTTCTTGGTGGAATTGAACCAAACACACCCTAAGAGTTATTTGATTTAGTTGATTGAGGTAGTTCATAAATGCTAGTTAAATTTTAGATTTTTGATAAAATTACCAAATAAGTAGATATTATTTTTTTTTATTGAAAATAGTTACAAATTTGATAGGCTATATTTTGAAGTCTTTCTTATTAGCTAATAATTGATTTAAATTTATTTTGTATATAAATTATATTGTTTTATTTAAAATAATTAACAACAATTAATTTCTTAAATAAAATGCACATAATTGATTTTTATAATTTATAATAAAATAAATATTATTTTGAATTATAGTTAGCAATTAAATAATTAAAATAGTTATATCTATAATTTTTTTTAAAAAAATTATATTAATAAGATTTATATTTTAAAGTTAATTTTTAAATATTTTCTATTAATAATTTTAATATTAAATAAATAAAAATGATAAATTATTATTTATTATTATGTACTTTTTAAAATAATTTACATAATTAAAAATATTATAAGAAATATATCACATTATAATTATAAATAATTTATACCTTTAATAGTTATTTGACATATTGACAAAACAAGCCAACGAAATTTAAACATATAATTTATATTTATCAGCTAATTAATATATCTATCAACTATTGGCTGATACAAACAACTGAATCAAACCGGCCTTAACAATTATTGGAATTAGCTGGTAAGAATTGTTCTCACTTAAATCATATCTTGAATTCTAATTATGGTAAATACATTCATGTTAAATAGTAAATGAAATTTTTTTGCTATTCTTATAATTCTTCCCAAATTAAACTAAATTAGCTAGAATTCAATAACTTGATACCAACGGTTAAAAAAAAAAAAATCAACAGCAATATGTGTAACATCCGTGTCCTGGATTACTGTTCATTAATGTAATTAAGCATATGTATTACTGTTCAATAATTAAATTTGATGATTTAAGAGTTATATGTCACTGTTCTGAAATATGCTTTGGAGTTTGATTCTTTAGTAATTAAGTCAATAATTGATATCGAATAAGCATGTGGCATGAAATTGACATTGATAAGGCATTCTAGTGTTTTGAGATAAGCACTTAATGCGGACAAGTTTTAAGACATCAAAGATTGATGTTATTAAAGGAGGTTTAAGGATGAAATTGAAAGAAAGAAAAGAAGAGGGATTAAGAAGTAATTAAGAGAAGATAAGTATGTAATTAAGATAAGAAGAAAGGAAGAAGATAAGCTTCTGCAGAAAACAAAAGAAAGAAAGAACGGGAGAAAGAAGAGAAGAGAAAGGAGAAAGAGAAAAAGGAAGAGAAAGAGGAAAGCTTTGTCTGGAGTTTCAGAAGCAAACATCAACAAGAACAAAAGAGGATTCGGCAGGAGAAACATGTGAGTGGTTACATGTTTTCGTTTCTGTTT
>CATIWO010088990.1:0-18100 GCA_949673435.1 Macaranga tanarius | reverse complement strand
ATAATACATTTATTTAACATAATGCTAATGGAGTAATGCTTCAAATAAATAAACCCTTTATTTAAAAGAACATTACATGGCCATTTGGGATAATTTACAATGTCAAAATACATGATTGCCTCTAGGGCATATCACTATACCAATATATAAATGCTTGTGTGTTTGTTTTAGCTATGTGTTAATTGCAAATTGGATCTTGTGGATTAGAATTCTTCATGTGATGAAGAGTTATGCAATGAAATTTTTGAAATTTCATCCATATTGGGCATATGCTTCCGCTGCGATTATGTTGCATAGCATGATTCCTTTTAGGAAGTAGAGGTACCCAAAGCAGAATGGGCTAGATAGAGACATGAACAATTGACCCTAATCAAAAGTGAGAGGTTCAGGGCATTACATTGTACCCAATTTTATCAAAGATATATTGCAAATACATTTTAACAAGAAAGTCAAGCCTAGATATGTTAGAGCAAGAGATTGGGTTCTGAAGTACACTAAGCAAACCATCCCAGGCTGAAGAGGGAAATTCAAGCCAAACTGGGAACGTCCGTACTTGGTCAAAGCACTATTGTCGAAAGGGGCCATTAAGCTGATGGATTCTGAAGGGAATGAGTTCTTTGGACCAGTTAATATGGATTATTTCAAGTGATACTATATCAAAAAAGTTTAATTAGGAAACCTAAAAAAGGTTGGTTAAGGCAAAATGAGCGGTAAAATACTTGGTTAGAAAGCCCGAGAGGGCTAGCTAAGAGCAGGGATACTATCCTTTTGAAATGCTTAAAAAGCAACCATACCACTAGTCAATGTTGAGTCAATGCACCTGTAAATGGATGATGAATATGTCATATATGCATGGAATGTTTTTTCTTATGATGACTATATAATGGCAAATAAGAAAAGAAATAATAAATAGATATAGGAAGATTTCAACATATCATGTATTTGTTGTCATATTTTGCACAGCCTAAGTCTCATATAGCATAGTCAGTCAATGCATTAACACATGAGTAGCTAAATCACAGTTTAGACAGCCTAATCAAACACACCTATAGGTAGAAGAAGAAGATGATGAAGCACGTAGAAAAGTGGAAAATGACTCACCAACAATGCCATAAAGGCGGCAAAACTCATCTTGAGGATCCCCCGATGCCTCTCAAATATATCGAGGAACCCATCAAAACCAAAACTCTTGATGTGGGCTCTCACTAGAGTAGGAAGCTACCTATAGAAGAAAGACATAGTAGATAGACTACTAGAAAAATGTAGGCGAGGCACATGTTATGTAATAGCAAAACCAAGTTACTAAGAGGGAAGTCTTTCACCAAAAGCCTTTCTATTATACCTTTCTTGAATAGTCAAGCACAAAATAATATCTCTTTTATTTATTCATTTATATATTATGTTTTCTCATGTATAATCATATAGTTAATTTCCCATCACATAGACATGCACAATCAAATATTATCTCTTTCACGCACAAATAAGTCTAGACCATTCCTCACTCAATACATCACATTTGAAGGCATTTTTACTTGTATAATTAGATTTATCCTACCAATTTTTCTTAGATGTAATTGAATTTTCCTAATAATTTTAGCTAATTATGTATGTTTTATTATGTGGGAGTTAACAAGATTTAGATTATCCTAAGGGTTTGATATTGGGTTTTGAGTGATAAACACGTAGCAGAAATAAAAATTTTAATCATTCAAAACCCTCACAGGATCCTTGTAATTCGGTTAAATTACCAAATTGGTTCCAGAATCTTATCAACATGATCACTGGCGAGATTGTCAAAAAGATGAGAGGGGGTTCACTTCGGTGACACCCTACCTTAAGCTTTTTTATGTTCTGTCAGATTTAAGACATTGCTATTAGAGCCACATCCTCTACCGGTATCTACAAGAATAAGATGCCCAAAGCGGTGCTGGTGTGCTAACATCATTCTCATAAATTTTCTCTCCATGTTTTTATTTTCTCAAAATAATGAAAATAGGAATGAATCTTGGTATATATATAGAAAAAGATGTATATATACACATCATTTAAGGTTTTACTAACCACTCATTTACCAAAACAGTTTTGGTATTGATGAGTGTGAAACATGCATGTGTTGAGCACTCTATTTTATTGCATATTGAGTTTAAAAATGCATTGTTTAGTTAGTTTTTAGTTAATTTAGTTAGTTTTGTTATTTTATTTTAATTTAGGTGCTTTTATGTTAAATAGGTAATTTTTGTTTAGTTTTTGGTTGTAGGATGCATTTGAGAGGAGATGGAGATAGTACTTGAAGATAAGATAAGATTGAAGCTTAAAGTTGGAAGGTTATCTTCGCATCAGGGCATATGGCCGTGTGCTTGCCCATGTCTAAGTTGCATGCCCATGTGCTTGCCCATGCGCACGCCCATGTGCCAGTCACACGCCCATGTGCACGACCATGCCTGATTCCAAGATTTTAGAGTTATTTTGATGCATGGGCATGTCCAATTGTTACGTACCCATGTATGATGATGTGGCAGCCAATCAAAAGCGGATTTTAAGCTGGAGTTTAGATAGATAGAAGCTCATCTTTTAAGCCTATGTTTAGATAGAGTTTGGGAGAGTTTAAATGACCTTTTTCATTAGGTAACTAGGTCTTTTAAATAGAACCATCTGTTTTTCATAAACGGAGTTCCTAGTTTTTATTTTTAGTTTTGGTTTTAGTTTTCTATTCTCTTTGTTCTTTAGAATACATTTTCATTTTGTTTTGTTTAGTAGAGGACATACTTGGCTTGAAGTTAGAAGAGCAAGGCTTCCTTACATCATTTGGAAGCGGGTTTTTCTTGTATTATTCTTTTATTTAATTGTTATTATATTCAGAATGGTTTTTATTTCTTGTTTGTTTTCTTTTCTCTTTAACGTGAGTAGCTAGATCCTTTTTAGGGTTCTTATTCTGAATTGACCATGTACTTATTGTGATTTATTTTAGGTTGCTAGATCTAATTCATTGGTTGTTGTTGTGCTTAATATCATTTTAGGACTGATCACCCTAAAATTAAATTAATACTATAGGCTTAATCAAGAGATAGGTTCTATAGGATTAGGCAATGACCTATTGATTGCTTGATTAGTTGAGAGATAATTAAGTGGATTAATATTGATTAAAGGTTGTGATTTAAAATTAGAATTAAAAGGCATTAGATTGGTGAGAGCCAGTAAACTTATTGTTAATTAATCTCCAGTTAATTATAGGTTTATCTGAGAAGAAAATCTATAGTTTCTAAGATCCCTTCAAAATGAATTAGAAATAGTTAAACTTAGTTGGTTAATCAATCCTTTGAGATGGTCTAATTGAGAATAAGAACCCTAGCTTTTAATATTTGTTTGAATTTGAATTTTACTTTAGTTTGTTTGGGTTATGGTTTTTAAAGAAGCTAAACTCTATTTTGTTGTCTGAATAAACAAACATAGTTAGTATTGCAATAATCAATTTACAATCTCTCTAGGAAGATATCTTTATTACTACTTGATACGATTCTGTATGCTTATGGATTTGTATATATCAGTGGTGACTTTGCTTTCTCTTTAGTCTCCTTTTTAATTTTTGAATCCTTTTATACAACAACCCATTAATCTTCTTGCTCTTTCTCTTATTCGTTCTTCTTTTCTTCATATTCCAGTGTTGCTTTAGGTGTTTGAATCTTTATGCCACTTCTCAAGGTGATAGCCTTCAACCGTTCCTTTGGGTTTTTCTCCGTGTTTCTCTGTAATGCACCTTGATTCCTTATTGACAAGGAATTTGCCAGCTGCCTCATTTGTACTTCTATATTATGAAAAGAAGAAGAATGATTTTGAATCATTTATTCCGTCCTCTTTTGAGCTTCATTTTGCTGACTCATCTTTGCTGACATTATATCTATGAATTTCTCCATTTTACTTTCCATTGAAGTTCCTAAAGATGAACCTTTGTCGTAGTGAAATTGAGGTTGAGGTTGTTATGCATTCTGACCTCCAAATCCTAGTGGTGCTTGTGGTCACCACTGGTTATTTCCTTGATTACTCTAAGAGAGGTTTGGATAATTCCTCTAACTAGGATTGTAAGTGTTACCATAGACTTAGTTTTGAGGCCCTTTGAAGTTATCCATATAGTTGACACCCTCCATAGACACTCCTTGCATCATTTGACACTCTATTGTAGAATTACCTCCTTGACATAATTCACAAAAAGAAGACAATATTGATACTGCATTAACTATAATGCCCACAATCACCAGCATAATTATGGCAACAAGTCATGTGGCATAAGAAAATCTTTTCTCAAATTTACTCATTGTAAAATACGAATACTCATATGAGTATACATTGTTTAAACATTTCAGAAATATCAACATATGATAACATTTACACAACATCATATAAATATGTCGACATGATATGCAGGATGAAGGTTGGATGCACAACTCATTTTGGCCCACCTAAGACTCCAATGCAAGCTTCAAGTTAAGTCTAATTGAGTCCTGAAAAATTTCAACGCAAAGGGGGTGAGCTTGCAACTCAATAAGCAACTACTAAAACATTTGTACACATATAGTAAACTCATAAGTAATGAATTAATTTATGACCATATCCAATGCATAAAATAAATCTCTAGAGGTAATAAAATACTTTTCTAAACCTTTAATACCTATATATACAATCACTATAAAGTTTCATTACCATTGGCACTACATCGAGTGCGTACGGGGAGTCCAAATGAAGAAGGAGCAAGTGAGCAATAAAATGTCAAGCTCTATTAGAGAATCTTAATGATAGATTCAACTCAAACTCAAAACATAAAAGTTGTAGAAGACTCTTTAAAAGTTTTCTAGCATTAAACTATTCTCCATTTGGAGCTCTATAGCTCAAGTTATAGTAAAAATACATAGACAAAAGTGTGCAGAAGAAGGAGGCTGGGCTCCTCACGGTCATGAGGAGCCTGGTCACAGTCATGAGCAGCCTCCTCATGGTTATGAGCAGACATCTCAAACTGTGAGTAGCCAACAAGGAAGCCATTTACTATTTATAATAGCCTGGGGTGCTCACGATTGCTTCCTCGTGATCGTGAGCATACCGTGAGCAACCCAAGCATAGCCAAAACTTCACTTTAGCCATTTTAATGCTTACCCAAGCTGCACTCATTTTCTTTTTTGATTTAGATGAATTTTTTATTCTAATTTAACAGCTCCTTTTTCTTCAACTTTTGACTGAGTTTTTTGAGATTCACCATTCTCTATCTCCTTTTTGACATCCTCTAACTGCTCTACCGCCTTGGGGAGAGGAACCTCCTTAACTTTTAACGAGTTCTTGCGAATTATATAATATCTTCTAAAATCCAATTCCTCTAATTCCTAATATTCATCAATAATCTCAGCTCATATAAGGAAATCTTCATCAAATAACTCTTTCTCTAAAGGCTCAAAATTAGTAATTCTACTTGGTACAAAAAACATGGCTAGGCCAGTAACAATATGGCCCATCGAAATCAGTGCTCTCCTTGCTTGCACATCGAAATCATTGCTCTCCTTGCCTGCACAACATGCCACATTGCACGAAAAATAAAATAAGCACTATTTACCACAATGTTAGTGTGCATACACCATAACAAAAATAGCTCATAATGTGAAGCCTTTGTGCTATCCGTCTTACTGAATATAGTGTGTGCCATAAACTTGTGCATTAACAAATATGAATGACTTTGTATCAAGCCACTAATCATAAGTTTTTCATTATAAACTTTATCACCATTAGTGATTTCTGACTAAAATAAATTCATGTTGGACTCAGTAGAGGTTAACAAATATCTCCTTGAGTAAAGCCAAAGACATATGTAATTAAGTTATAATCAAAAGTGTATTCTTTCCTAAAAAATCTACATAAAAAGGTTCTTTGATTTTCATCTTTGATCTTCAATGTAGTGTAGAATTCAATAGTGAGCTCATAGAATACATCATATTGAACTGACTTTAATTTAAACTAGCCTAGTTTTTTACACAAATCATTTATATAGTCATGCATTCCTATCTCCTTTAAGATTTCGTTATCAAAGTACTTAGGCATGAAAAAGCTCATTTTGGTTAAAGAACAAAATCTTTTTCCTTCTTCTTCAGAGTAAATAGGAAAGAAAGCACCATACTTACCTTTAATGTCACGTAGCTTAGCTTTTCTTTCCATAGACTTCTTCCCTTTTCCATTAGGCCTTTGGCTTTGTGTGCTAGATATACTTAATGAACTCATTAGCTTTAAGAGAAAAGAGAATAATTGCAGAGAAAAATAGGTATAGAGAGAGTATGGTTAATTCACAACAATTCAATTCCTTAAATAGAAGAGAAAATTAAAGTTTACAAGGATTAAACAACTCTTCTCCTAATCCTATATTAAAAGGATAAATTTTATTAAAAGTTAAAAACTAACTATCCTAATAGAAAAAGAAAATTATAAATTAAAATTCTAAAAACTAAAAACACTAAAATAAACTTAAAAACAAACAAAAAAGTACAAAAAAATAAAAATTTTATTTGAAAAATTTTATTTTTCCTCTCTCGCACTTAAATTGTGCAATGTCTGCATTAATGAGCTTTGCCGAATGGAGGTGTTGGACACAACAGGTGGTACGATCGTGCATATTTTGGCACAGCCATGCCTGCCTATGTAGAAATCGCTCCTGGCACAATTGTACCCAGGCACGGCTGTGCGAGAATTTGGCATGGCCGTGCCTAAGGTGAATTTCAGGCAGGGTAGAATAAACATTGTTATGCATAAAAACTATATGATTATGCCCCTTTCATACATACATCATTGTAAGCGTTTAAGTGAAGGGAAATGTAAACAACTATATTAAAACTTTAACATCACACACAAGTACATTTAAACTTAAAACACAATGTAACTAAAATAAAGTACATTAAAGCATAATTCAAACTTAAAGCAAAGTAAAATAAAAATGCAAATATAATATATAACTCCATCGATGCTTCTCATAATCTTTAATTGTGCCCTGGATCATGCGGTGAATAAGAAGGTGGAAAGAAACTTTGGGACTGAAAGTATGCCATCAAATTGTGGTTGATCAAACTAACACTCTGATTCATATCATGCATTATAGTATCCATTCGGTGGGCCATTGAGGCTAGTTCACCCACATTGGCATCAATCACACCTACTTGAAGCTCTAAATCATCTAAGAACTGTATTACCATATTTAAATCTTTGGATTATGCCTCTTCGTCCTTATCTTCCTCTTGTGCTTATGGATGCTCATAAACAAGATGGGGCTACCCACTATTATCCCTTATGACCATTCCTATAGCTATCATCATATATGTATCAATTAACGATCTACCCTTAAACTTGTCAAAGGGCATGTTATCCACATCAAAGCCAAGATAATTATCTATAGCTGTGACTAAACCACCAACCTTAATGGCTCATGCCATTTTATTAGTAACATCCTTTAACTTTACTGTAATGGCATGACAAATATCCAACTTTTGATTATTTATCATGTAATAGAGAATGTTAAGTTTAGTGGTAGAAATCACAGAGTCCCACTCTTTTCTTGGGAACAACGAGTGAGCTATGAGCCAATGTAAGCACCTTAAAGTCGACGAATGGATATGAGATTCTTTGGCCGACTGAGGGTCATAAAATCCACTCTGTTGCCCCGTAAGCTCTTTTCAAAACACATCCCTATCATATTCAATCATTGCATGTCTTTAGGGAAGTGGAAACATCATTTAATTCAAATAATCTCAAGTTATGTTCTTCATTCTCTAGCCTAAATGTAAGTAGTAGGGATTGTTCATCAAAATGAAAAAGGAGAGGAATTCACAAGTGGGGCTAACATAGGTAGGATATTGCATAATCACAAACACTTCTCATCCCATCCTACCTAAATACATGTTAGCTTCCTCAAACAACCCTACATCTTTTAAAAAAGAGGCACTCATATACTTGTTATGGACAATTTTTCTAGACATCAATTGCTCAAACTTCTTCTGTTGCCCTTCATGCCCAAATTGAATAGATGTAGGAAAAAGTCTTACTGCTCTATCTTTATTAGAACCACCCGGATTTTGTGAGCTTCCACCGTGCTTTCTCTTAGAAGGGGGAACCACTTTCTTAGTTGCCAAAGATTTTCACCTAGGTTCTCTTTCCATAGTTTATGATAGGGTGGAGAGGCTTTGAGAGATGAAGATGATTTGCTCAATTTTACTAAGCTTGTAAAAGGAGACGAAGTGTGATGAAGTAGAAGAAGAAGAATTGATAAATATGTGTAGATAGAATAGAAAATAAGAGGGTTTAAATAGCAAGGGAGAAATCTAGAAAAGATTAAATTTTAGAAATTTAAGAGTTAGGAATTTAAAAAGGAGTCAAATTGAAAAACCCTAGGTTGTAGAGAAGTGGGAAAGGTTTGGAAACTTGTGGGTAGTGGAAGAGTGTGGGAAATTAGGGATTTGGCCACTTTTAAAACCTTAAGATTCAAGCAGAATTTTAAAATCTTAACAAGTCACACGGCCGTGCATGATTTTAGTATGGCCGTGCTTGATTCAATTTTATTTGGGGACTGTTCGCTTTTGGCATGGCCGTGCAAAAAATAGCATGGTCATACATGATTTGAACTTTTAAGCTCCGGGTTAGCACGGCCATGCATGAAATGTGCATGGTCGTGCCTGATTTCGAATTTTCTACTCTATTTTGATTGAATCAGGTCACGTGGCTGCACAGTAAGGTACATAATATGTCTATTTGCACAATACAAGTAATAATCACTAATTTAAAACATGCTATAACAATCACTAAAGTTCCACATAAAAGTGAAGTTACCTTACCTTTTCTAAAGCTCCTCTTCTTCAAATCCTTATCTATTATGGAGCTCCTCCTTTTCACTTCCTGAAAAATAAAAAATCCATGACTTAAAACATAAAGCTAAAACTAAAACAAAGAAAATAAAAATAAAAATAAAAAGAAAATCTTGGTTAAGCCACCAAGAAGCACTTTTTTATGGTCCATGAGCTAGACCCTCATGATGTTCAAGTTAAGTAGGCAAATTGGCGAAAGTTCTCTAATGTGCCGCCACGATACAGCTTCAATCTTGCCCATTTACTTTAAATTTTTTCCTCGAGTGTTGCATAGCTCCACAACTCTATAGGGATATACATGGGTCACCATAAATGGTCCTGACTATCTACTCTTGAGTTTTCTAGGGAAAAGCCTGAGAATTAAATTGAACAGCAACACTTGATCACCTTCTTTGAACTTCTTGATTTTTAATTTTGCATTATGCCATTTCTTTGTGTGCTCCTTGTAGATCCTTGATTTGTCATATGCTGCTTTTGGGATTTCATCCAATTCATTTAACTGTATAAGTCTCTTATTTACAGATTTCTTAAAGTTATAATTGAAAGCTTTGATCGCCCAGTAAGCCTTGTGCTCAATTTCTATAGGAAGATAACATACTTTACCATAAACCACCTATATGGAGACATTTAAATAGGTGTTTTATATGTTGTTCTATATGCCCATAAAGCATCATCAAACTTCCTTGCGTATTCTTTTCTTGACTTACTCACTGTCCTTTCTAAAATTCTCTTAAATTCTCTATTGCTGACCTTAACTTATCCACTTGTTTATGGATGGTATGGGGTGGCTATCTTGTGTTTCACTCCATAACGAGCTAACAATGCTTCCATGTTTTTGTTGCAAAAGTATGTTCCTCCATCACTTATGATAGCTCGAGGCATTCCAAATATTGAAAAGAGTTTCCTCAAGAATTTGCAAACTACTATTGCATTATTAACTATACATGCTTGAGCGTTCACCCATTTTGATATATAATCCACACAAACAAGTATATACTTATTTCTGTCTGACATAGGAAATGGCCCCATAAAGTCTATGCCCCAAACATCAAATATTTCTACCTCTATAATACCTGACTGAAGCATTTCATCCTTCTTTGAAATTTTTTCACTTCTTTGGCATGCATCATAGCTGAGTACAAACTTTTGAGTATCTTGAAATAGTGTAGGCCAGTAGAAGCCTACTTCAAGAATCTAAGCAGTTGTTCTTTGTGAACCATAATGGCTACCATGTTCTATCCCCTGACAATGTTGTAATATTGATCCCGTTTCATCATCTCCTATGCATCTTCTTATCATGCCATCACTGTATAGCTTCTAGAGATATGGATTATCCCACAAATAGAACTTAGAGTCATATATGAGCTTCTTCCTCTGTTGACTATTAAACTCCTCTAGAAACTTCCCACTTGAAATGAAATTAGCTATATAAGTAAACCAAAAAGCATTTATACTTCTAATTGCCAGAAGCATCTTATCTCGAAATAGCTCCTAGATGCACTCCTCCTCATAATTTATGTCTTGCTCCAACTCTAATCTTGAGAGATGATCTGCTACGAGATTCTCTAATCCTTTTTTGCCTTTGATTTTAATGTCAAACTCTTATAAAAGAAGCACCCATCTTATGAGCCTTGGCTTTGAGTCTTTCTTATTCAAAAGGTACTTCAATGTTGCATGATCTATATACACACCAACTTTAGCACTAAGAAGATAAGATCTAAATTTGTCAAAAGCAAAAATTGCTATTAACATCTCTTTCTTGGTTGTTGCATAGTTGAGCTGTGCATCATTCAATGGTCTGCTTGCATAGTAGATGACATGAAGTTTATTCTCCTTTTTTTGGCCAAGCACTGCTCCTATTGCATGGTCACTTGCATCACACATCAATTCGAATGGAAAATTCCAATCAGGTGATACAACTACATGGGCTAAAATTAATACTTCTTTTAACTTATCAAAAGCCAATTTACATCCATCAGTAAAATCAAAAGGAAAGTCTTTTTTAAGTAACTTACAAAGAGGTTTAGAAATTTATAAAAAATTCTTAATGAACCACCTATAAAAGTCTGCATGTCCTAGGAAACTTCTAACTCCTTTGACATTGGTGGGATACTGAAGTTTTTCAATGATCTCCACTTTTGTTTTATCAACTCAAATCCCTTGTGCTGATATTTTATGACCAAGGACAATTCCTTCTTTTACCATGAAATGACATTTTTCCTAATTGAACACTAAGTTCGTCTCTTCACAGTATGCAAGAACTTGCTCTAAATTCTATAAACACCCTTCAAAAGAGTTTTCATAGACAGAAAAGTCATCTATGAAAACATCAATGATTTTTCTACTAACTCTGAAAATATGGCCATCATGCACCTTTGGAATATTGCTAGAGCATTGCATAATCCAAATGGCATCCTTCTATAAGCAAATGTACCATAAGGACATGTGAATGTCATATTGTCTTGATCTTCTAGAGAAATTACAATCTGATTGTATCCTGAATAGCCATCCAAGAAATAATAGAAAGCATGTCCTGCTATCTTTTCCAACATTTGATCAATGAATGGTAGTGGAAGGTGATCCTTAGCTGAATTCAGCTTTCTGTAGTCAATGCACACTCTCCATCCATTCACTACTCTTGTAGGAATCTGCTTACCTTTTTTATTTTCCACCATAGTCATACCGCCTTTCTTTGACACACACTGAACCAGACTTACCCATGAACTGTCTAAAATTGGATAAATAATTCCAGCATCTAATAGCTTGACCACTTCTTTCTTAACCACTTCTTGTATATTTGGATTAAGCCTTCTTTGCTTTTTAATGGTTGGCTTATTTCCTTCTTCAATCAGAATTTTATGCATGCAATAAGATGGACTTATACCTCTAATGTTAGAAATTTGCCAACCAATTGCTCTTATTCTTCTCTTAAGCATCTTGACAAGCAAATTCTCTTAATCTTGGGTGAGTTTAGAGGATATAATCAAGGGTAAGGTTTGATTTTTACCAAGAAAAGCGTACCTCAAATATTGAGGTAAAGGTTTTAAGTCTACATTTGGCGGTTTTATAATTGAAGGTGGTATAGCTTTAGTATTTAGTAATTGAAAATGGGGTAAATGAGGTTGGTATTTGAGGTTTTCTTCATCTGATGAGGATTGTACCTGCAGACACTTCTCAATATTCTCAAATTCCATAGAATTTGCTAACTTCCATCGTTGGACTTCACTCATACATTCATCTAAAATATCAACTGTCAAGCATAAAACATTATCATAAGGATATTTCATACCTTGATAGATGTTGAGCTTATAACTTTCCTCACCTACTCTTAGTGTCAATGTTCCATTATATACATCAATGATTGCTTTTGTCGTGTAAAGAAAAGGCATACCAAGGATCAATAAAACATCTTCATCTTCCTCAAAGTCAAGGATAATAAAGTCAACTGAAAAGATGAATTTTTCAACCCTTACGAGTACATCTTCTACTATGCCTTCTAGTTCCTTTACTGTTCTATCTGCAAGTTGCAAGCGAATGCTTGTGGGTTTTACCTCTCCTAGTCCTAATTTCTTGTAAATTGACAAAGGTATAAGATTAATGGAAGTACCTAAATCATATAATAATTTTTGAAATGATAAATTTCTAATAGAACATGGGATAGTAAGACTCCCTAGTTGCTTCCTTTTTAAAGGAAGTTTATTAAAGATGATTATACTGCACTACTTTGTAAGCGTAACTGTCTCACATTCCTGCAACTTCTTTTTATTGAAAATTATCTTCTTCAAGAACTTCGCATACTTAGGCATCTGAGAAAGACATTCCACAAGAGGCATATTGATATGGAGTGTCTTGAATCTTTCTAAGAACTTTGTAAACTGCTGATCATGCTCCTATTTCTTCATCATTTATCGATATGGTACTGGAGGTTTATACGATCGAATTGGTGGTGACTTTGCTTTCTCCTTAGTCTCCTTTTTAATTTTTGGATCCTTTTATATAGCAATCCATTCATCTTCTTGCTCTTTCTCTTATTCATTCTTCTTTTCTTCATATTCCAGTGTTGCTTTAGGTGTTTGAATCTGTGTGCCACTTCTCAAGGTGATAGCCTTCAACTATTCCTTTAGGTTTTTCTCCGTATTACTTGGTAATGCACCTTGATTCCTTATAGACAAGGAATTTTCCAGTTGCCCCTATTTGCACTTCTAGATTATAAATAAAAGAAGAATGATTTCGAATTATTTGCTCCATCCTCTTTTGAGCTTCATCTTGTTGACTCATCTTTGCTGATATTACATCCATGAATTTCTCCATTTTACTTTCCATTGAAGTTCCTGAAGATGAACCTTTGTCTTGGTGAAATTGAGGTTGAGGTTATTGTGCATTCTGACCTCCAAATCCTGGTAGTGCTTGCGGTCACCACTGGTTATTTTCTTGATTGCTCCAAGAGAGGTTTGGATAATTCCTCCAACTAGGATTGTAAGTGTTACCATAGACTTAGTTTTGAGGCCCTTTGAAGTTACCTATATAGTTGACACCCTCTGTAGATATTCCTTGCATCATTTGACACTCTATTATAGGATGACCTCCTTAACATAATTTACAAAAAGAATACAATGTTGATACTGCATTAACATTTATTTTGTCCATCCTTTTTGTCAGAGCATCAAGCTTTGCATTCAACATGGTAAAATTCTCCACTTCTATTGCTCCTGCATTTTTTGAAATGGTCCTCTCATTAGACCATAAATTTTGTATATTGGCCATTTCTTTAAACAGATCTAAGGCATCTTCTGGTATTTTTGACATGATAGTACCTTCAGCTGCTACATCAATGTTGACTCTAACCGCATGATTGACTCTTTTATAAAATGATTGTACCAAATCCCATGTAGGAATCAATTGAGGCAGGCACTACTTCTAAATGTCTTTGAATCTTTCTCAGCCCTCATAGAATGTTTCATCATCTCTTTGAAAGAAAGAGTTAATTTCATTTCTAATCCTTAACACCTTTGTAGGTGGTAAGCATTTATTAAAGAAAGTTATATAGAGCTCTTGCCAAGTGTTGATGAAATTGGGTGGTAGACTTGTAAACCATCTCTTTGCTCTATTTATAAGAGAAAATGGAAAGAGAATCAACCGGATTGCATCAGGCTGTACTCCATTCATCTTGAAAGTGGAACAATACTTTAAAAATTGAGATATATGACCAAATAGATCCTCATGTGGTAGCCCATTAAATGGTGAATTTTAGATCATTTGGATCATTGTTGGTTTGATTTCAAAGTTGTTTGCTGCTACCATCGGCCTTACAATTGGTGTTTGGTCACCTGGCACATTAGAACTCAGAAAATCTCGTATGGTTCTCTAGCCATTCTGTGAATTCTGAAGAACTTGTTGCCTTAGAGGTTCATTTCTTTCATCGTCTCTTATGTTCTTTTTGCTTCGTTGTTGTTGTTTCTTTTTTTGACGAACTGCCTTCTCTAACTCCAAATCAAGTGGTATCAACAAAAGTCCCTGCTTGCTTGCACTACGTATGGTGTGCATAAACTAACACAAATTCCTGGAATACCAAAACAAAATTAAAAATAAAGTTTAAATCAAGCAACATAATTTTCTTAATAATATCAATTTTGACAAACCCCGGCAATGGCACCAAAAACTTGGTGAGTACAAATCCATAAGCATACAGAATCGTAATAAGTAGTGATCAAAATATCGTCCCATAGAGCTTGTAAAATTAAATACCGAAATAATCACTATGTTTCTTTATTTAGACACCGAAATTAGAGTTTTAAATCTTAAATAACTATAACTAAATCAAAATAAAAAGAAACTAGAATTTAATCAAATTTAAAAACTAGGATTCTTACTCTCAATTTGACCATTTCTTGAGATCGATTAATTATCTAGGTCTAACTTAATCCTAATTCATTTTGAAGGTAGCTTATAAATTATAGATATTCCTCTCAGATAAACCTATAGTTAATGGAAGATTAATTAATACTAAGCCTATTGGTTCTCACCAACCTAGTATCTTTTAAACCCAATTTTTAGCACAACCTTTAATCAATATCAACCACTTAACTGTCTCTCAACTAATTAAGCAATTAACAAGTTATTGTTTAATCCTATAGAACCTATCTCTCAATCAAGCTCTATAGTATCAATTCAATATTAGGGTGATCAGTTCTAAAATAACATTAAGCATAACAATAACCTATGAATTAAAACTAACAACCTAACATTAATCACATTAGGTACATAGTCAAATTGGAATAAGAACACTAAAAAGAAATTTGCCACTCATATTAAAAGGAAAAGAAAGATATAAAGTAATGGAAACAATTCTAAATATTATGAATAATAAAAAGAGTTGATAACAAAAAAACCCTCTTCCACGATGTAGTAAGGAAGCCTTTGCTCTTCCAACTTCAAAGCAATTCTCTACTCTTAATATGAACTAAAAACAAAACTAATAAAAAGTGCTTTGAAACAAAGAAAAATAATAACTAATAATTCCCACACATGAGTCCCTTTTAATTAGGAAAAAGTCCTCTTTATAGCCCTCATACTCTCTCTCTCAAACTTCCAAATCTTATCTAATCTAGGGCTTAAGAGGTAAGCTTCATAATATCTAATCTTCAGCTCCAAATCTACTTCTGATTGGCTGCCATATCAACATGCACGGGTGCACAGGAAAGTGACATGGTTGTACAATATAAAAGTATTAAATCATCTGGGGATAGGCACGACCATGCAAGAATATGGCACAGTTGTGCAGCTCTTTAACTTTCTTTTTTCATGGCTCAGGCATGGCCATGTAAGAATATGGTATGGTTGTGCACCTCTGATGCGAAGATAACTTTTAACTTTGACATCCCAGTCTTATCTTATCTTCATTTGCTATCTCCATCCTCTTCCAAATGCATCCTATAAACAAAAACTCAACAAAAATTACTTATTCAAAGTAAAATTAAATAAATCCTAATAACATAAACAAATTAAAAAAAATTAACTATACTAACTAAATATACAACTAACTAAACCTAATATGCATAAAATAAAGTGCTCAAAATAAATATTTTTTACATTTATCACAGAGCAACATCAGCAATAACTTAAATTGGCAGCTAAGCAATAATAAGAGTCTGGAAGTAGTGAAGAGCATTATTTTGCTTAGTTTCAATGACTTGCCTTGCCCACTTAAGCAGTGCTTTCTATATTGTTGCCTTTTTCCAAAAGACCATATGCTTAAACGTAAAAGACTCATTAGACTATAGATAGTAAAAGGTTTTGTTGAAAAAGCTAGCAGATTTACTCCGAAAGAAGTAGCATAGAGCTATCTTATGGAACTTATATATCGGAACATGCTTCAAGTTATAATAAAAAATGAATTTGAAAGGCCAAAAAGATATAAGATACATGATCTTCTATAGGACTTTGCTCTATCAATATCAGAAAGAGAGAAAATTTTTAGTGTATATGATGGAAGATTAGCAGTAGAAGAATGTAAATCTCAACTCCTGTCTATTCAAGAAATCAATGGTGACCTTCAATCATATGACTTCATGTCTCAAGTTCTCTCATTGTTATTGTTTGTGACAGACTCTGTGCCTTTTCTAGATACATTGCTATCAAAATCAAAATTGTTGAGTCTTGGATATGGAAAATGATGTGATATAGAAATTGCCAAATGGGTTAGGGACTCTTTACAACTTAAGGTACTTGAACTTAAAAGGAACTCGAGTGGCAGAGCTTCAAAAATGTATTAGAAAAATGCGTAAGTGGAGACTTTTAACATTAAAGACACAACAATAACAGAGCTACCAAAAGAAGAGGGTGAGTTACAAAACCTGAGATATCTAATTATTTAACGATTCAATCGTGGATGGAGCAATGACTTTAATTATATGAGAGGGATACGAGCAACATTTAAGATTAACAAGTTGAAGAAATTGCAAACCATGTCTTTTGTGGAAGCAGAAGGTGACATAATAAGGCAACTTGGGGGCATTACACAACTGATTAGAATAGGAATCGCCAATTTGAAAAAAGCTAATGAAATGGAATTGTGCTCTTCAATCGCGAACTTGAAGCTGCTACACTATTTATTTCTTATGGTAGCTAATCAAAATGAGTTCTTATAGTTGGAAGCACTGAGATCACCTCCTCCCCATCTTCAAAAGCTAATTTAGGCTGGGAAACTAGAAAGGATACCTCATTGGTTTAGCTCACTTCAGTACCTGACAACTCTATATTTGCATTGGATGAGACTATAGGAAGATTTCCTCCTACACATTTCATCATTACCATATTTAGGGAATCTTGAACTTGATAATGCTTTTGTTGGAGAAAAGCTAAATTTCTCCAGGGGATTTACGAAACGTAGAAGTTTACGGTCGTGTAATTTTCATGAGCTGAAAGTGGTAACTTTGGAGAAGGGGGTGATGCCAAATATTCAATTGTTATGTATTGCTTACTTTATGGAATTGAATTCACTGCCTCAAGGTATTGAATTCCTGACAAAACTCTATACTCTGCTACTATTGTCAAACTCTTCAGGACTTGGTAAAGATCTTTCAAGGGTGCAGAACATCCTAAATATCCAGATATTTTAGAGTGTAGGGAGGTTCTGTGCATTATATTAACAAGCACAAAAATAAATTTTTGCATTGCCAACAGAGGAGCCAACACTGTGGCACAAGTGTGATAAAGTTGGAGCTGTAGGACAGAAGCAACTAATGGCATCGCAGCGCCATGAGTACTAGTTAAAAGAGGTATTTATATTTTATATTTAGATTTAGAACACTTTAAAACCTGTATATACTCCCATAAATCTCAGACAAATGATATTACGTGTGTGATGAGGACACGATACACGCCCGTGTATCATTTAACATACCCGTGTCTTAGATGATGAGAATGGGCAAAGAAATACACGGTTTGAGGTACAGCCGTGTAAGAAGTCATGTTTTGCACTACCATATTTTTATGTTTCAAATACGCCCGTGTTTTGCATGCTGGCAAGTGATATGAATTTTAATCAGTTATTTTGTTTGTTTGGGATTCTATTTAATTATTCCTGTTTTAGCCTTTTATTTCATAGACTATAAATAGTTAATGTTAGGGTTTGGAGACGATGAATTTTTAATCATTATTATCAAATCAAGCTATTTTGCTTAACTCTTTTCTCTGGATTGAGAATTATCTCTGGATTGAGATTG
>CATIWO010088943.1:0-25022 GCA_949673435.1 Macaranga tanarius | reverse complement strand
AAATGAATAATAAAACTCTTTGGTGGAATCGAATTTCATGATATGCTAGAATCATTGCTTTCGTAAAAATCCAATTCCTTTTATCTTAATTACTTGATTATACTCTTTAATCAATAATTAGATTAAGATATAGATGATAAGGTGAGAACCTTATAGGTGTGACTTACTAGGTCCATGTCTAATTGGAAATGAGAAAATAATATCAACACTTGATATTACTTGAAACTCTTTCAAGTCTAAATGTGAAAATCCCAATGATATACATTTAGTTCTCATAAGTTGTGAGTGACCCCTAGCATCGATATCACAACTACCCAATTAGAAATGAATGCATGTATTGATTCTCATGAACCCTCCAATCACAATTACCATGTACTAAAATCCCTTCGTTGAAGATCCCGACAAATCTAAGAGTCAAGGTCTAGTCAAACTCTATTAGCTTCATTATGTTACCTTATCTTAAGTTCTATTTTTGATAAAATATAACAAACACTAGAAAAACTTTTTAGCACTAAAACTTTTTTAGTATGTTATGTTTCTCCTGGCCAGGAAGTCATTCATCAAGAACAAACTTAGATAGGAGTAGGATCTTAACCCGATTCACTCCAGGCAATGAATCCCATCTTGGTCAAACACTCATCCCTACATTCAACCGACTAGAGCCACCACACGCCATATACCCATACATGGCTAGCACATGTATATAAGTTGTAATAAACTCTAACCACTTAAATGTGGATGACCGTGATGCCTCAGGTTAAAGGACTATATGCACCATTATGATCTAGATAGTGATCGTTGACTATAAGTGAATATCCTCACAATCAAATATCTAATGTCACGTTCGATCCACTCAACACTTGAGTATCCACATGTCTATTCTGATATCTCATATCAAGTAGCATGAGACTCACTATCCCCCACTATTAGTATCACATACTAATCAAGGAAAATAGACAGAGGTGATAGTTAAATTAATATCAACCAAATATTAATTTATCGACTATGAATAATTTTATAGCATATGTACTAAATAAATTTATCCTCATATTATCAACTCTTGATAATAAATTTATTCAACATAATGCTAATGGAGTAATACATCAAATAAATAAACACTTTATTTAAAAGAATATTATATTTCCATTTGGGATAATTTACAATGTCATAATACATGATTGCCTCTAGGGCATGTCACCTATACTAACAGAATGACTGAATAAAAAAAGAAGCTGGGAGCCTTAAGGATGACTTTGACAAGGGCCACAAGGCTATGATGCATCTTCATCTGGTTGAGGGTGTTAATGCAACATTTGAGGCTGATAAAGCGTGCTTTAAGGAGCTAAATGCCAAAATTAGATAGGAATTGTGATGCTAAAAAAGGAGCTATCTGAGAAAGAGTACTAGAAGGAAGATGTAATGAAACGCACAGTAGAGGATTTTAAGAATTATAAGTAATATACTCGGGAGCTAACTCTCTAAGCTGCTGATTTTTATTTAGACATGTGGTATTCTTTTTTGGACTTAGCTCGAAAGAAATTTCCCGATCGGGATTTTTCCTATTTCAATATTGTAGGAGGGGATTCATCTAGTCACCCATGGGAGGATGACCCTGCTCATGACAAAGCAACCCCTAGTACTCCTTTCTTTGTAGTGATAGCTGGTAACCTTTAGTAGGTTCTTGACTCAACTGAAATGGCATGAAGGAGGCCGAAAGTATCCGATGAACCCCAAAAGAAGGAGGGGGATTCCTCCAAGCTTGCTTCTAGGGATATTGGGGACTAGCCTGATCCTGCTGTTGGTGGGGAAGCCTGACCGGCTCTCTTTTATGATTTTTTCTTAAATGTCTTTGATCAATGTCTAATATTCATGAAATATTAGACTCAAAAATGTTGTGGAACAAATCAATTGATATGTCAAATATTTTATTTTATTTATAATTTTTGAACAATATTCTTTTATTTTGAATTAAGGCCCCCTGTATGGTTGTTATTTTAAAATTAATAGGGCAAGCATGTGCTTGATTTATACTTAGATGATTATTGCATAGGTACTCCATAGGGAGATATAATTTAATTATGTTTGCCTCATTTATAGAGGCATAAACAGGTCAAATGCATTCTATTGTGGTACGCTTCACTTTTGGAAGCGTTCCCCTTATGTTGAGGGAAATTGATAGAGTCATAATGTTAATGGTCTCTTTTCTTTTGAGGAGAGACCATTTCATAGGGAGTGCTCCCGGAAGTATTCCATGTCTAGCTGGATAAGAAGGGCAATATGAAGATATATCCATATCCAGGAAGGATAACTTCTATTAATTAAGGAAGGCACGTACAACAACATAGATAATTGATAACATAAAGTAAGATGCTATTTACGATTCCGAAAAAAGGAAAAAAGACCTTAGCGAGTAAGTTTACATAAGAGAAAATAGGCAGTCCAAGGGGACTAAAAATTCCCATCACTAATAATACTTTCTCAAGTGTTGAGAGTTCCATGCGTGTGGGAGTAGGTTCCCATCTACATCAGCTAAGTATAAGTGCCCTGTCTGATCACTTTCACTATTTTGAATGGACCATCCTAGGTGGGAGACAATTTCCCTTATCCTTCCTTTTGGCTTGTGGCAGTTAGGTGCCAAAGTACCCAATCTCCTACCTTCAAGGGTCCGGGCTTAATTCTGGCATCAAAATAACTGGATGCTCTCCTCTATTGGGCTACAATTTTGATTGAGGCTTCCTCCCTTAATGCTTCAAGAAGGTCTAGATTGATTCTCAATTCCTCTTCATTTTTGCCCGAATCACAACATTGTACCCTTTGCGTTGGCATTCCAATTTCTACAGGAATTACAGCTTCAGTTCCATATGTCAAAGATAAAGGGGTTTCTCCCATGGGGATTCTTGGAGTGGTTCTGTAGGCCCACAGGATACTACGCAACTCTTCTGCCCAATTACTCTTTGCATCTTCTGCCCATTTTTTTAGGCCTTGTAGAATAGATCTATTTGATACTTCTGCTTGTCCATTAGTCTAGGGGTGTGAAATGAAGTTGAATCGGTGGTCGATCTTTAATCCTTCAGTGAATCCTTTAAATTTGTCACAATCAAATTGTTTGCCATTGTCTGATATAAGTATTATCAGTATCCCAAACCTGCAAATCACATTCCTCCATACGAACTTGATGGCTTTTTGAGTAGTGATTGTTGCCAAAGCTTCAGCCTTGATCCATTTGGTAAAATAATCGACTGCTAAAATAATGAAATGCCTCTGTCCGAGCGCTATAGGGAAAGGACCTAATATGTCTATTCCCCATTGCGTGAAAGGCCACCGAACAGGGATAGGACTCTGGGGACTTACTGAGGCATGGATAGAGTTGGCGAATCTCTGATAGGTATCACATTTTCATATAAATTTGGAAGCATCATTGGAGATTGTAGGCCAGAAATATCCTTACCACACAATTTTATTAGTCACAGCTCTTCCGCCGATGTGGGTGCCATACACTCCCTCATGTACTTCTCTTAGGACACAATTTGATTCCTTTGGGGATAAACACTGAAGGAGTGGCATGTGATATCCCCGCTTATAAAGTCTGCCATTTTGAATGACAAATCTAAATGCTCCGAGGGAAAGTTTAAGGTCTTCCTTTTAGTCAGATGGGAGTTCTCCGCTTTTTAAGTACCTCATCATCGGGTCCATCCAGCAAGACGTACTCTAAATGGGATAAATTTGGATAGGGCAGATTTCTTTACCTTTAGATATGCTGGGAATAGAAAGTACCTCCATACAGGTATCATTTGATAGGGATTCTCCTGTAGCTGTGGTTATTTTGCTGAGTGAGTCTGCTAAGGAATTATCCTCTTGGGGGATTTACACAACACATATAAGAATTTTCCTTTGCTTGAATCTATCAAAGATTTCTTTAAATAATTTCAGGTATAAGGCCATCTTGACTTTTACCTTAAATGTCCCTGTAATCTGATTCACCACAAGCTGGGAGTCACTATACACCTTTAAGTCTGAAACCCCTATGGCTTCGGCCAATTCTAGACCGCTAATAATAGCCTCATTTTCTGATATATTATTTGAGATAGGAAAAGTAAATTTAAGCACATGCTTAACTAGAAAGCCTTCTGGTCCTTTCAGGACTACCCCTGATCCACCTCTTACTGAACAAACCGACCCATACACATAAAGATTCCATTCATAGATATATTCTAAAATGGAGCTTATTGAAGATTCTGAAATCTTTTTCTTCTGGCTTTCATCCCCAACCTTCTTACCAGCATGATTAAAGTTGCACTCTACAATGAAGTCTGCTAAGGCTTCTGCCTTGATGGTCCTACGAGGTTCATACTTAAGTCCATATCCTCCTATCTCAATGGACCATATTGTTATTCTTTCTGCCATAGAAGGTCAGTGTAAAGCTTATCTGAGAGGAGTATCGGTTCTAACAATGCTCTGATGCCCGAGAAGGTATATAGAGAATTTCCTTACAGCAATCAGTAGGGAGAATGCTAACTTTTCCATCAGGGAATACGTGAGTTCAGAACCCCATAAGACTCTACTCATATGATATACAGGTTTTTGCACCTTTTTCTCCTTTCTAACTAAGACAACGTTGAGTGCGCAATCAAACATTGACAAGTAAATATATAAATCTTCCCCTAGGGTGGGGTGACTCAGAACTTGGGGAAATTATAGATATTCCCTTAAGTTAGCAAAGACTTTCTCACATCCCCCAGTCCATTCAAAGTCAGGCACTTTCCGTATGTTTTTGAAAAAAGGCAAACATCTCTCCGCAGACTTGGAAATGAATCTATGCAAGGCAACTATCCTGCCTGTCAGCCTCTGGACGTCTTTAATGCTAGCAGGAGATGGCATATCTAAAATAGCCCATACCTTTTTAGGGTTAGGCTCAATTCCTTTGCTGCTCACTATATATTTGAGAAATTTTCCTCTTTTATGCAGCATGAGCACTTCTTCGGATTTAACTTCATCTTGCACTGGCTTAGTACTCTAAAAATTACTCGTAGATCTTCTAAATGTTGTTTAAATGTCTTACTCTTCAAAATCATGTCATCTACGTAGGCTTCGAGGTCTCTCCCCAATTGAGCTTTGAAACTCTTGTTGATCAAGCTTTGGTAGGTGGCCCCAACATTCTTTAGGCCAAAAGGCATGGCCTTGTAATAATAGGTTCACTTTTCAGTGATGAAGGCAATTTTCTCTTCATCTTCGGGATACATTGGGATTCGGTGGTAACCTAAAAAGGCATCTAAAGAAGTCAAATACCTATAGCATACTGTTGCGTCTACCAATTTATCGATAGAAGGTAGAGGGAGATAGTCCTTATGACAGACCTTGTTTAGATCGGTGAAATCCACACAGAGTCTTCATTTTCCACTCTATTTCTTCACTAATACTACATTTGCTAACCAAGTTAGGTAGCAAAACTCTCTCATAAAGGTAGCCTCTATCAGCTTATCTATTTCTCAATTTATAAACTCTTACCTCTAAGGGGCAAAGAATCTTTTCTTCTGTTGGACCAGCCTTGTATTTTATTAGTATAGATGTGCCCTAGGGCCATTATGTATGTAAACATTGTATAATAATCCTTTTGGCAATAAAATATTCTTCTGGATAAAGTGTTTGTTTATTTTCATATTTACCTTTAGTATTATGTTAAACGAGTTTATTATCAAGAGTTGATAATATGAGTGATAAACTCATTTAGTATATATACTATAAATGTTAATAGTTGGTGGATTAATATATAGGTAGTATTAATCCCTAGACTATCACCTCCATCTATTGCCCTTGATCAGTATATGATACTGATAGTGGGAGGTAGTAAGTCTCATGCTACTTGATATGAGATATCAGAATAGACATGTGGATACTTATGTAATGAGTGGATCAAACAGTGACACAAGATTTATGATTGCTTGGGAATTCACTTTAGTCAACAATCATAATCTTGGATATAATTGTGCATATGGTCCTTTAACCTGAGACGATATGGCCATCCATATATGGTTGGTTAGAGTTTATTACCGCTCACATACATGTGCTAGCCACATATGGGTATATGGCGTGTGGTGGATCTAGTTGGTTATATGTAGGGATGAGTGATCGGCCAAGATGGAATTCATTACCTAGAGTCAATCGAGATAAGATCCTATGCTATATAAGTTATTCTTGATGAATAAGTACCTGGCCAAGTCAAAATTGACTTACCCAAAAAGAGTTTCGGTACTAGAAAAGAGTTTCTAGTAGTAGTCATATTTTATTAAAAATTTAACTTAAGATGAGGTCATATGATTAAGGCAATTAGAGTTTGACTAAACTGTGACTCTAGCCAATATCGGGATCTTGTAATGAATGGACATTTAGTACATGGTAATTGTATTATGCGGTTCTTGCGGATCTACATAAAGCATTCATTTATAGTTGGATAGTCATGATATCTATGTTAGGAGTCACTCACGATTTATAGGAACTAAATGTGATTAATTGGGATTTTCACATTTAGTATGGAAAGGTATTTCCATGATATTAAGTGTTAATATTATTTTCTATTGCCATTTAGACTTGAACCTAGTAAGTCACACACATAAAAGTTGCACTTGTGAAGACTAATATTAATTTAATTATTAATTAAAGAGTTTAATTAATCAATTAAATTAATTGAATTGGATTTGCACGTATGTGAGGATCTAGCATATCCCAAAATCTAAATTCAAAGATTGGGACTTAATAGCACTCAAACAAATATTAATTTGGACTTAATTTAATATGTGATATTAAGTTCAAGTACTAGATTAATATTTGCCTCCTAATGGATTTCAATATAGGCCATGAGATGGACCTAGTAAATTAATAAAGATGGACTTACGCATGGGCTTTGTTTAAAGAGTTTGAATTAGCCCACAAGTTATCTTATGGTATGGAGTGGGCCTTCTCTAAGTGCACAGAAGCCCATGTACCTATAACCTTAGCCCATATCCATTAAGTGTTAATGATATCAAGGCTAAGGTTATTCATATAATTAAACACCACCCACTCACACGTAAAGCAAGGCCATACATGTAACTTAAGTAAGAGACACTCAAGCTATTATCATATTGTTTATGTTAATAGTTAGTGGAGTGTGTAGAGATAAGCTATAGCAATGCATGTAGCTTGAGTATGAGATACTCAAGCTATGGCTATGCATGTGGCTTGAGTATGAGATACTCAAGCTATTATTATATTGTTTAATATTAATAGTTAGTGGAGAGTGTAGAGACAATACTATAACTCCTAATGCATGTGACTTGAGTGTGAGACACTCAAGTCATAACTATTATCATATTATTTTTATGTTGATAGTTAGTGGAGTTTGTAGAGTGAACCAACATAACTCCATTTGCACATTTGAGAGCAATTTGATATTCTAACAAAAAGGGAGAAAAGGATAGAGAGTGTCTTTTTTCTTCTTCTTTTTCAAGTGTAAAGAACACCATTATACATAAGTGTTGTGTGCTTTCAAGCTTAGACCATTGTTGTACAAGAGTTCTATAGGTACTACACCATCATCCATTAAATGTTGCTTCCTTGTTCCATACATCCTAGCTTGGTGAGGTTCTTATGAGCACCTTGGGTCATAGAGGAGAGGCTTATGGCTAGAGCATCACCATCCTTGGAGCTCTTCCTTGAGAAATCCATGTGTATCAAGCTAGAGGCTTTACATTTGGGGAGCTTGGAGATTGTAGATCAATTTCAACCAAAGCTTTTCAAGCGTCCTACTAACTAGGAGTTCTTGTAAGTGTTTCTAAACTCTTAGTTGCTAGGTCTTATGTTGTGAATGTATGACTTGGTTGTTTGTTGATAAAATTTTATCCTTGATGCATGTTTAGCTATGTAAGAGTACATGTGATATGATCTATAGGTATGGATGTGTTTTGTGTTTGATGCAAATGTTGTATGCTATCAAATTTTTTAAATTCCGCGTATTTGATTATTACACTATCAAACTTTCCTTCAAAATGGCTATTTACTATCATGATATGTAAGAACAATTCGAGGTATGAAGATTTTGTTGCCACATTGAGAACCAGTAATAATAACAGCTTCAATAACTATTGTAATTAATTCAACTATCATCAGTCATGTACCATTACATAAGCTAATACTTGGGTTGATATTTTGAAGTAACATAATTGGTATATTTTTTAAGTCTTAATTCGTGTTGAAGAAATCCATTGAAATTCAAAGAATTCAAAAATTTAATTGGATAAAGGACTTCTAACTCTTCATATCCACTGGGCATTTTACACATCGTATCAGAACTGTAATAAATTTTTTCCTCTTCAAGAACCAATTATAGCATTTCTCTATTAATAATATCAACAATTTCATTAGTTGGGGTTATTATTGTTCTTTCTTTAGATGAGAATAATCATTATATTTATTTGTAAAATTAAGATAAGTTTCATTAATTATTATTTTTAACGGATCTTCGTATTGTTTTATAAGTAAATTATCAGGAATTTGTATATAATTACTTTCTTTATTACATCCATCTACATTTATTATTGTCACTTTTCCATCACCAACAGATAAAATTCACTCAGAAAATTTGGTTAATTCATTGTTCTCATTATGTAGGTTCGTAGTCTGTGATAATCGCATATTAATTGTTAGCTTATAAAGTTTAAATAATCTCCACATATTAGAGTGCGTTATTGATGAATTTATAATGTTCTCTTTACTACCATTTACAATAACAGGTAAAATTTGTCTAAAATCATCTCCTAATAAAATAGTTTTTCCACCAAATGGTTTAGTCTACATATCAATATCTGTACTACATAAAATATATCTAAATGATCTTTTTACAGCTTTAAAACAGTGTCTATGACACATTAGTGCTTCATCTCATATTACTAGACATGTTTTTTCTATCAATTTAGCTAATTGTGTTCCTTTTTTAATTTCACATGATGAATATTCATTGATATTTAAAGGTATTTTAAATCTAGAATGTGCAGTTCTACCTTTAGATAATAACAATAATGCACTACTTAATGAAGCAACAACTAATGCAATTTTACCTTTTAATCGTAGACACGATATAATAGTTTCATACAAATATGTTTTGCCAGTACCTTCATGTCCATAAATAAAAAATAATCCTCTATTATTATAGGAAACAACATCAATTATGTCATTATAAATTCTTCGTTGTTCAGTATTTAAGGACTGTAATAATGATTCATGTTTTTCTTTTAATTCCATAATGTCATAATTTAATTCTTCAATTAACAATCTATTATTTATATTACCATCAACAAAATTGTCAGGTTGTGGCAAATCAAAATTTGATAATGAAGAACAATTTTTATTAAATATTTTTTCTAATTCTAATAAAACTCTATTTCTCAAATATTGCTCAAAAATGGATGTATATGAAATTCCTAATGTGTTATTTAACTCATATATAATATCATCAGTAAAATTCTTCCAAAACAGTTTAAAAAGTTTTCGAGGATCTCCAATTTCAAATAAAAGAATAAGTACAGTAAACAAATGACGTAGTTGAGAGAAGGTTGCATGTAAATTTGATTCTTCTAATGCACTAATCCATTCTATGTCATCACCTAATAAACCATATGCATTGCATACAGATTGAAATGTTGGATATAAAACTCCAGATATAGTTTTAATATCTTCAAATGATTTAGGTGTTGGATCCTTAATCCAATATTAGGCTTATATATGAATAATTATGTATTATGAACTATCATATAGGTTAAGCCCATATAAAAATTATCAATTGGGTTTGGATAAATTTGGGCTTTTATGTATCTAAAGGGTGTGAGCCTTTAATGTATAGAGACTAATGTGTAATTCTATTTTAATAATGGGCTAAAATAGAAACACCAAAAGACAACATGATTTTTATCAATATATAGGTGGTTATGGTCCCTAGGTCATACGTATGAGTTTATTTTGATTCTTTTTGTATCCCATCAATAGAGAGAATACAAAAAGAAAACCTAAAGGTGCTCTCTGAGAAAATGTACTGACCTAGAAGGTCAACCGCACAAGGATTAAGGATTACACTATGGATTCAGATACGCTTCTGCTACTATGTATTGATTTCTTAATTGATTTGACATGAGATTGGGTTCTAGGGTTTTCATTAATTTGGGATTTTTCCCAACAAGTGGTATCAGAGCCACTCGTATTGAATCATTAGGAAATTTTGAATTTCTATTTAGTGAATTTGATGTTTGGATATATATAATTTCATAATTTTATGAAATTATATATCAATTTTAGTTTACATATATTATGTATATATGCTAATATACTGTTTATGGTCTTTGGTTTTCGGCAAATGTATTAAGTATGCAATTTTGATTGAAAACTGCACATGTTTAATTTTCCTGTGGTTTTGTTCTTCGGTGTCTTGGGTACTGTGCATGTTCAATTTTGTTGTGGTTTATTTTTTGTAACTGTACAATTTTCGGTGTTTTGGTTATGTGCATGCATATTTAGTTATTAAATAAAAAAAACTTCGGTCTTGCATGTTTTCTTAGCAAATATATATGTATATATATTCATGGTATAGAAATAAGTGTTTTCTTTGGCCTTGAAAATTGTGCATGTATATATGTGTATATAGGATTTAGTTTTTGGATGAAATATTTTTTCGTCCTCTTGTCGTATATATATATACCATGCGTGGGAACCAATTGGACAATTTGCAATTTTTTTTTAAAGTGAAGGCATCTATGATATATATATATATATATATTCATAAATACAATTTTTTTGCATGAAATTTTGGTTTTGGTTATGCATTTGGATATCTATTGATTTAAAAAAAAATTACAGTAATGCAATTAAGGAAATTTTTTTTTTTGGTGCAATTTTTTGCAATTAACGTATTTTGGATACAATTTTAAATTTAAGTAAAGGTATGGTTTTATATATTTTTTAAGATAAATTAATTGAAGCAATATCTCTCTAAAGTGAGCTCTCTTGTGGATATTAATTTATTTTAAAATATAAACAGTTATGTGCATGTAACTTATGTGAATATTGATCTGCCTAAAGGAAGGTCTGTATTTAACAGAATTATATGTACATATGTAGTAATAAACATATGACGATTATTTGGTTTTACATATGGATAATAAATTAACTCAAAGAAAGTTTTTTATTCGATACGTTATTTATTATCAGTGTTTGATTACTACACCAAGATATCACTTACAAGTTAATATCGTTGTCTAAAGATATAATATTAATGGAGTGCTAGATATCTTGAGATGGGATTTACCTTTATTTAAATTTATTATTGATTTTGTTTTGGAACTTATGTGAGCTTGTTTTGTTTGTTTGTTGTTCTCTGTTCAGTTATGAATACTCCTGTTAATTTTACTGCCAACATCAATTCAGTTCCTATGGTAAATGGCATTAACTTCAAGTCATGGCAAGGGAACTTTTTTATTATTCTCGGAGTCATGATGATCCTGAAGAAGGCCATTCCGGAAATATTCAGGGGCACAATATCTGAAAAGACAACTACAGGTAAATAGCTCCCTATAGAAATTGAAAAGAGGTTTGTCAAGACCAAAAAGGCTAAAATTGATACGGTCTTAATAAAACTAATTTCAATGAGGTATAAAGGTAAAGGCAATATTAGAGAGTACATCATAGAGATGTCTCATCTTGCTTCTAAGTTGAAAGCACTTAAGTTAGACCTCTCTGAGGACTTATTGGTGCATATAGTTTTGATATCTCTTCCAACACAATTTAGCCAGTTTAAAGTGAGCTACAATTGTCAGAAATAGACTTAGTCTCTAAAGGATCTCATCTCACATTATATTTAGGAAGAGAAAAGGTTAAAGCAAGATAAGATAGAATGTACTTACCTAACCTCTACCACTAAGGATAAGGATAAAGATAAGGGAACTAAAAGGATAAAGGATAAAGGATAAAGAAGCTACAAATATAGCACCTCAAAATAAACAACAAAGGAAACCTAAGGTTTAAGAAAGAACTAGTTTTTTCTTTTCTAGAGTTGAAAGGCATAAAAGGAAACATTGCACTAAGAAAGGCATACTTCATAATTTAGTATGTTTTGAGGTTAATTTAAGTTCAATACCTGAACATACATAGTGGATAGATTCTACTGCAATAACTCACATCAGTATGTCTATGCAGGGCTGCCTGAGTTTCCAAAACCAAATGATGTTGAAAGATATATCTATATAGGCGATGGCAATAAGGTTGAAGTTGAGGCAATAGGGAAATTTAGATTATTGTTGAAGACTGGAGCTTATTTGGATCTTGATGAAACATTTATTGTATCGTCTTTTAGACGAAATTTGATTTCTATTTCTGCTTTAGACAAATTCGGTTATTCTTGTCTATTTGGAAATGAAAAATTTAGTTTGTTTCATGATTTAAATCAGGTTGGTTTCAGTTCTTTATCAGGTTACGATAATATTTATTCACTCTATATAGATACCTCATTTAATGAATCCTTGCAATTAAGTATATGAGGTGTAAAGAGAAAATTAACTAATGAGAATTCGGCTGCATTATGGCACAAGAGATTAGGTCACATCTCCAAGCGAAGAATAGAGAGACTTGTGTCAGATGAAATTCTCAACCCCTTAGACTTTACAGATTTTGACCTATGTGTCAATTGTATTAAGGGAAAACAGACCAATAAAAGGAGATTTGAAGCCAAAAGGGCTTCGGACGTCTTAGAACTTATACATATAAATATTTGTGGGCTATTTCCTAGAGCTGCTTGAAATGATCAACAATATTTTATAATGTTCATAGACGATTTTTCTAGATATGGCTACATATATCTCCTTAAAGAAAAGGCACAATCGCTAGATGTGTTCAAAAGTTGTAAAGCTGAGGTTGAAAATCAACTCCGTAAAAGGATTAAAAGCGTCAGATCTGACCGTTATGGTGAATACTATAGTAGATATGATAGTTCAGGTGAACAACGTCCAGGACCATTTGCTAAATTCCTAGAGGAATACGGTATCGTCCCACAGTACACTGTACCGGGTTCACCCACTATAAATAGTATTGCTAAAAGATTAAACAAAATGCTTAAAGACATGGTAAAAAGTATGATTTCTCATTCTACCTTACTAGAATCACTTTGAGGATAAGCACTTAAGACTGTAGCATATATCCTTAATAGGGTTCCAATAAAAGTAACTGCCAAAACCCCTTATAAACTCTGGACTGGTAAAAAACCCAATTTAAAGTACTTGTATATTTGGGGATGTCCAGCTGAGGCAAAGCCTTATAGGCCTAATGAAAAGAAACCGGACTCAATGATGATGAGTTGTTATTTTATTGGATATTCTGAAAGATCTAGGGGGTATAAGTTTTATGATCCCATAACTAAGTTAATTTTTGAGTCGAGAAATGCCCTGTTCTTTAAGAATGTTGAGTTTACGGAGGGAGATAGAGTTAGAGACTTTGTCTTTGAAGAGGAATATATTGATATTCCTATGGGTGCTATTGGCATTGATCAGGATTCCATTCCTAACTTTGTTCAAGGCAAAATAGACCAAGATAATGTTAGAGAACCTCCCATTCAAGAAATTATTCTAGAGGAACAAACTCTATCACCTTAAGAACCTATGCCATTAAGGAGATCCACTAGAGAAAGAAGAAGTGCAATACCGTATGATAATATTATATTTTTTCAAGAACATGAGGTTGACATTGGAGTGATGGAAGATGATCTAATCAACTTTCGTCAAGCCATGAAAAGTTCTAATTCTTAGAAGTGGATTAATACCATGAATGAGGAGATAAAGTCCATGAGAGACAATGACGTATGGGATCTTGTCCCATTACCAGAAGGTGCGGAACCCATTGGTTGCAAATGGATATTTAAGACTAAAAGGGATTCGAAAGGAAATGTAGAGAGATATAAGGCATGTCTTATTATAAAGGGCTTTACACAGAAAGAAGGCATTGACTATAAGGAGACTTTCTCTTCAGTTTCTTTGACAAACTCTTTTAGGTTTATAATGGTATTAGTGGCATATTTTGATCTTGAGTTACATCACATGGATGTAAAGACAGTGTTTCTTAATGGCAACATTGATGAAACAATTTATATGGTGTAGTCAGAAACTTTGTGTCTAGAGACCCAAAGAATATGGTTTGCAAACTTAAGAAATCCATTTATGGGCTCAAGCAGGCATCTCGATAATGGTATTTCAAATTTCATCAAGTGATCATCTCATTTGGTTTTGAGATGAATTTAGTTGATGAATGCATATACCATAAATTCTGTGGGAGCAATCATATTTTTTTGGTTTTATATGTTGATGACATTTTGCTTGCCAATAATGATATAGGATTATTGCACAAAACCAAGAGCTTTCTAGCTAAAAACTTTGAGATGAAAGATCTTGGTGACACCTCTTTTGTATTAGGTATGCAGATACATCAAGATCGCTCTCGGGGTATTCTTGGATTATCACAAAAGAGTTATATCGAAAAGGTTCTCAAGAGATATGGCATGCATAATTATAAAGCAGGTGATACCCCTGTGGCTAAGGGAGACAGGTTTAGTCTCAAACAGTGCCCTGAGAATGATTTTGAGGAAAAAGAGATGCAAAAGATTCCTTATGCATCTGTAGTAGGGAGTCTGATGTATGCTCAGGTTTGTGTGCATCCGAATATTGCGTGCATCATTAGGATATTGGGCAAATATCTAAGCAATCCAAGAGTAGACCATTGGAGAGTAGTCAAACGGGTCATGCGGTACTTACAGAGAATAAAGGACTACATACTCATATATCGGAGGTCAGATCAGCTTGAAATCATTGGGTATACTAACTCTGATTTTTCTAGATGCCAAGATAATATGAAATCTACTTCAGGCTATATTTATCTGCTAACTGGGGGTGTTATTTCCCGGAAGAGTGCTAAACAGTCTCTTATAGCCTCTTTAACCATGACAATAGAATTTGTAGCATGTTATGAGGTATCCAATCATGGAATACAGCTATGGAATTTTATCACGGGATTGTGCATTATAGATGGCATTGAAAGGCCACTTAAGTTATTTTGTGACAATAAGTTAGCAGTTTTATATTTCAATAACAATAGGAGCTCGACAAAGTCAAAGCATATAGATATTAAGTTCCTTGTTGTGAAAGAAAGAGTTCAGAGTGGACAGTTGTCTATACAGCACATCGGTACAAACTCTATGATTGCGGATCCGCTTACTAAGGGAGTGCCACCCAAAGTGTTTCATGAGCATACTGCTCATATGAGTGTCATGTTACTGAAATTAATAAACTAAAATAACCAAAGTGTTTTATTAGCATACTGCTCATATGAGTGTCATGTCATTTGAGGATATTCTATTTTAGTGGGATTTTATAATTTTAGATGCTCTTTGATTTAAACATTCTTCAGTTATTTTAGTTTATTGATTTCAGTTATTTCGGTTATTTTCTGCAGAAATAAAGTTTTTGGTTTATTCATACTCTGATTTTGGTATGGTTTGATCTCACTAAGGTTTAAGGTGGACCAGTTGGAAATAGGCGTATTAAGATCACATTGCATGAAATTTCTATGCTACACATCAACATCATGATCCATGTCATTCAGTTGTATTGACATACATAACCATTAATAAGTAGAGTTACGATAAATGTAACAAAGGTTGATTTAATCCTATATTGATATGATTGATGGACCGGATTAGTTATAGATATATTTCGTTAATGACAGATAGATGAGCTCATACAGTTAATTTTATAATATATGATTATAAGGTTACACATATAGCCCAAGAGGGAGATTGTTGGATCCTTAATCCAATATTGGACTTATATGTGAATAATTATATATTGTGGACTATCATATAAGTTAAGTCCATATAAAAGTGATTAATTGGGTTTAGATAAATTTAGTCTTTGATGTATCTAAAGGGTGTGGGCCTTTAATGTGTAGAGACTAATGGGTAATTTTATTTTAATAATGGGCTAAAATAGAAATACCAAAAGAAAACAGGATTGTTATCAATATATAGGTAGTCATGGTCCCTAGGTCATATGTATGAGTTTATTCTAATTCTTTCTGTATCCCATCAATAGAGAGAATACAAAGAGAAAACCTACAGGCGCTCTCTGAGAAAACGTACTAACCTAGAAGGCCAGTCGTACAAGGATTAAGGGTTACACTATGAATTCAGGTACGCTTCCGCGCTACTATGTATTGATTTCTTAATTGATTTGATATGAGATTGGATTTTAGGGTTTTAATTAATTTAGGATTTTTCTCAACATTAGGACCTTTAACAATATTCAGCAGCATCCTTAAATAATATAATTCACCAAAGCTTAGATGTATATATGATATTCTACTAATACAATGACCTCGTTTTCGTCTAGTCCATATTTTATTTTAAGGCTGCCAAACCCATTTTGTAGGATATTCAACGTATGTTAAAGTTCTAGCATCTTCATATATAAGATTTGTGTTCATATATTTAGTAAACATAGTGCGCATATGGTTTGAATTGTTAATCATACTATTTAAATTATCTAAATAACAAAATAAATTTTGATTTATATGTTCTAAGTGTATGATTAATTTTTCAACTGCTGATTCTCTATAGTGTATAGGAAATTCAAATAAACGCCAAATTGCTTCACATAGAGAAATATATTGATAATCTAAATATGTTTTTATTTCGTCAATAACACCATTTTGGCTATTATTAGTTTCTATTATATCTCTTTTATAACTGTGAATAACTGCACGAATTCTATCAGTTCCTTTAATCATAGTTGCTCAACAACAATATTCAACATAAATATGAGCTTCAGATTTATAAATTAGCTCTTTATTATGGGGCGCAACAAAATGATTATCTATTTTTTCATTATTTTTCAACACAAATCTACTATTATTTCTACGTTTATATATAGCAAACCCGTTAGAATTGATAAATGTTTCTGGTTGATATTTTTTGGTATAAAATTTAATTATTTATTATTTTTCATGCATGAAAAAGATGTATTTACAGAGCCACATGAACCATGAATCATAAATTTAGAAACTAAATGATATGCTTCAAGTTCAGTCTCTGGACATGGAAGTTCAGTAGATATTATAGAATCAATATCAAATGGGGCTCTTGGCTTACTTTCATTATTCAACCATACCAAACAATGAACATGAGGTAATCCTCTTTTTTGAAATTCAATCGTATATGTAAGTGCAATTATTTTACCAAAGTGTTTATTTTTTTTAATATCATCAATCAAATGCATTAATTTCACTTTAAAAATATGACTAACAATATATGGTCTATCGTCTGGTCTCTGACCATTAATATAATCAAGTATACGTTGAATTTCTGGCCATAATGGGTTACATGTAAATGTTATAAATAAATCAGGATGACCATAAAATTTACATATAGGTATGACATCGTAGTAATGTTCAATCATATATTATGGACTACCTGTATAGCTAGAAGGCAATATAATAACAGATTTTCTGTAACATCCGTGTCATTGAATGATAATTAAGGAGTTGGTTTTTCATGGATTAAATTGATATTGGTGGGAATTAATGTTCATTATTTTATTAAGGAAGTAAATAATGTTTATATAAGAAATAAAGTTGATTATATTAAATGGAATTTTTAAGAGGGATGTAATTGAAACAAATGTGAGTCAATAAGGTTAGAAGGTAAGAAAGAAAAGTTGAGGGATCAAAGTGGATATTTGGTAGAGAGTTGTTGGGTTTCTGCAGAAGGAAGTATGGCTATGGCAAGGGAAAGGAAAGAGGAAGAGAAAAAGAAGAAAGAAGAAAGAAAAAGAAGCAAGAAAATAAAAGAAAGTGATATGAGGGCTTGAATCTGAATTTCAGTAATAAAAAATAAGGAATCGACTGGAAAAATAAGTGAGTGGCATTAAACTTTAAAGTTTTTATTTTAAATTATGGTTAATTTGAATTTTGGATTTTTGTATGAAAAAACTGAGTTTAAATGCTAGATCTAGACATATTTGTGATGTATATATGTTGTATATATATTTAAGAGTGTTGTTTATGTCAATTTTGAGCTTTGGGGTGTTGGAAAATCGAAAAATTACTGAGTTTTACTACTACTGTCAAACCAAAAGGTGCGAGAGCAGTGCCTCTACATTGAGGCGGCACCTGCATGCCTTGGTGGCGGTACCTCCGCAGTCGGAGGGCGGCACCCTCGTGATGGTAAGCCGGCATCTTCGCCACGGGCAGGCGGACGCCTCCGCTAGGATGGCGGCACCTCTGCCCAGCGTGGGCAGTGCCCCTATGCAGAGGTGGCACCTCTGTAACTTGAAATGCACCTTACTTCAATGGTTTTTTATTTAATTAAAGGGTAGTCCTGAACCGAACCCTAGAATAACATACCAGAACGATTGAGATATTAGAGAACGAGTTCAATTATTAAGAATTGTTTATGTTGAATAAATTTGAATTAAAGTACTAAAAAGATACTTGAATAACATGCATCACGGAGTCTCAGATAAAGAGACTAAATTATTATGAATGATTAATAAAGAACATCTAATGGCAGAATTATGCCTTTACAATGAATGTGAATATTATACAAGCTTAATAATTGATGAACACTCAAATTTGGATGGTCAAGATGCGCAGTGTTGCTAAAGGAGGACCTAACTTTCAGCACCGAATGAGTCATGGGGCCCGTAATATATCAAAGCAAAGCTGACTCGAAGATCTATATGGCCTTCATTAGGGGAACCTAACGAACCCCATTTTGATGATTAAATTTGATCATTTAGGCCTCCGTTTGGAACTTCAAAGTTTTAGTTGCAATTATAGTCTTAAGTGTATATAGCACTAAGAGTTAGAGAGCCCATGTATAAGGCATGGCAGAATTGGGTAATTGTGTATAATCGAAGCCTAGGGCTGAATACACATAACACCTTTTTAAGGTGTAAATCTATGTCGGGGACATGGTAGCTATGGTAAGTGTGTATAACCACGGCCGGGGGCCGGACATACATGTTACCGTGTAGATGTGAGTGGGTAAATGTGTATAGTCATTGTTTGGAGTCGAATACACATGTTACTATATAAATGTACGATGGTAAATATATATGGCCGTTGCCTGGGGCCGGGTACATATGTTACTATATATAAGTATATCCGATGCCTGGGGTCGGATACATATAGTAAGTGTGCATAATCGTTGCCTGGGACCGGATGCATATGTTATTTATAAATTTACGATGGTAAGTGTGTATAGTCATTGCCAGGGGCCGGGTACACATATGCATAACTGTTGCCAGGGGTCGGGTGCATACTTTATCGTATAGATGTAAGACTACATCTGGATATATATAAAGCTGTTGCCTGGGGCCAGATATATATATCAAATTAGATTGACATTTGAGTCATTATGAGCTTAAGTACTGATCACACTTAAGTAGCAGTACCTTGAGTATTGAATATGAATAAATACTTGCGAGATGGTATAGCGTTGAATTACCCTACGCTTGTGATTATATGTATGGGTATATAATATTTTTAAATAAATAGATTATGAATGGATGATATATGTTGATGATGATCTTATTATGAGCCTGGTTAAGCATATTATAGAAGGATGTATTGTAGCATGGTTAGTTATTTCATTTATCGACTGATCTTTTAGTATATTACCTAAGTTATATAAGGATTACTTTGTGGTTGAAATTTTGGTCATATAGGTGAGAGGTCGGTAAGTATCGATTCATTTCACTTACAAGATCAGTGTGGAAATGAGTTACTAGAATGGTTGATATGATGATATTTTGTGTGGGTAAGATAAGTTGATAAGCTATATGAGACAAAGTTATAGTATAGTTAGTTAAATTATTTACTATACATGCCAGTAATATTTTATGGCAAATAAAAAGGAATTTCGAGGGATAACTCAGGATTGTGCCTAAATATGGTTATTTTGAATAATACGACTATTTGAATTTGCTTAAGATATTTTAAATTCATTTGATTATTATTTCTGAAACTATTGGAAATTGAATTAAAAAGATTTTCTTATGATGGAAATGTAAGTAATATTTTTATCCACTCACTGAGTAATTTTCATATGAAATTACTCACACTCTTTTGTTTTAAAATTTTTCAGCATAGGTGTTTGTATCTGCTTAGCTAGCAGAAGAGAAATAACAGGTGCAATGGACCACACCAATAAAGAAGATGGAAATTTTAGAATTAATAGAGAATGACATTGGATATCTTCTCTAATACCTGCTATATATGTACCTTTCTTATGGCAGCTGTAGCTACTGCATGTTCTTCCTTGGTGTAACTATTAATCAATAATTTCCTCAATAAGAGGATGTTCCATCAGCCTGTATGGTATGATAGACTTGTACGATAAATCTAACTATTGTTGAAGCACTTCCTCTATATCTTCTTTTAGAACAGAGACATGTTTTGAGTCAGACTTGGATTTTCCTCTGGTGAATTTGATAGGTCCAAGGTCCACATCATAAAATCTTACTTCCAAGTTATCTGAACAAGCACTAAAAGGCCTATTATCTGCCCATACCACTTCTACCGCATCATCATTCCATAGAAGTAAGAACTAATGCAAAGAAGAAGGTACACACTAGTTGGCGTGAATCCAATCTCTTTCTAGTAACAAATTGTAGCTTGCATTGGAGTCCACATAAAAAATGCATTGAGAGACTTTTTACTTCCTACAGTGATCTCAGCTGGCATAACTCCAATTATTTTTATGACTTCTCCTATGAAAGCAGCCACTATGATATCGATGGCTATCAGCTCTTTTTCTATTTTACCCAATGAATGCAGTAACCTAGATGGCATGATGTTCACTACCGACCTATTGTCAATAAGGACTCTAGAAAAAAGTTTGCCATTGAGATGAGCTTTAATATAAAGAGGCCTAATATGTCTAGTTACCTCCACATATGGTTTCTCTATAATGATTCTTTTTGGGAAATTTGGCCTAATGGCTTGAATAATAACTCCACTGATAAGTTTCTCATCTTCTAAGGGTATTACCCCCCGAGTGTTCTAAATTTCGATCACGTCTTCCTCAACATTACTATATTGCATTATGAATTATTTAGGCAGAGTAACTGAGGATGTAGCACACTCGAATGACATTAGTTTACCATCTACAGTAAAGCTATCAATCTCCATGTCATACAGCATATTTTGTTCATCAACAAATGACATTAGATCATCTGAGCTACTAATAGATTCTTCCACCTCCATGTCAGAAATTGGATCCTCAGTTGCTTTGCGTCTAAATTTGGATTTTGCATTAGGTTAGGTCTCTGGCTCCTTTTGCCTTCGTTCAGCTGCTCCCTGCCTTTAGATCATTCTTTTTTGTGTCTGGGTAGGTGTTTGAGGAAACTTTTTGTGTTCCACCCTACGCCATTACCGGTTAGATTACACAGGAGGGGGTAGAATGAATCTAGGTTGTCTCCTTTAGAACCTTGGTGGTGATCTCTTTTCATCTCTCCTTCCTCTAAGCCTGTAACTCTTTTTTGGTGCAAAGGAAAGGGAAAATCTTTTATTTGCAAATTGTGGCTTCGACTGTGGTCTCCAATGGCTCCTACCTTTGAATGACTCTCTTTTTGAACCTTGGGTACACTTTTTATCCATGCTATTTTTCCTCTATCTTGTAGAAATAATACTACTTAGAGAAATATTATTAGCAAGTGGTTTAGAATATTTTACTATATAATCGAACATGCCAGAAGGCTGGCCTAGTGTGTCCGAGACTTCCTGCTCCTCTTTGATCTTTTTTTTGACATTCAGTAGGGCTCTCAAATCAACATTGACAGAATTCACCGTAGCCACTGGGGAAAAAGGATCTTCTTCAATCAGCATTGCATCTTTTTTCTTAGGGAATTTCAGGACACCCTTATTAATCCGATCCTATACCACATTCCTAAACACCCAGCATACATTAATAGAATGGTTACATGAGTTGTGGTACTTACAGTAATCCTTCCCTTTCAATTCCTCTTTGGATGGAAGTTTATGGTCTAGAGATAATTTGATGAAATTTTCCTTCAGGAGGAAATCAAAGATCTGCTCTATTTTTTAGACTTCAAAAGTATATTGATTTTGGAAATTAGATCCTTGAGGCTTCTTTCATGCTTTCAGAGCCTTCTTCTCAAAAAGTGGACAAACACATGAACCAGTAACCACCAGGTCAGCTACTGCCACCTCAGCATTTGATACTTCCTGGAAATAGGTTCCCATGGCATTCTTTCTTTTCTGATTCTCTTCCCTCAGCAACTCTTCATACTCAGTGACTTTCGCAGCTAGTTTATAGAAGTTAGGAAATTCCATGCCTTGAAATTTCTTTCGTAGTTCAACGTCCAGGCACCTCTGAGCCATTTTCACATACTCTGACTCAGGAAGAAATATTTTGCACCTATTCTTTATCTTCTTAAACCTTACAATAAACAGATCTACAGTTTCACCAGCCCTTTGAGTCACCCTAGACAGCTCAGATATACACACCTCAGGTTCAACATGGAAGAACTATATATAAAACTATCGCTCCATCTCCTGCCAAGTGAAAATAGAATTCCTAAGTAAAGTGGCATACCATATGACAGTTGCACCTGTCAGTGTATTAGGAAACAATCCCAAATGGTTATTAGAGGAATTTTCATAGTTAGCCAATTCACCATACTGGATTATGAATCGTGTTGTGGTTCTAAAGTGGACTATCCATCCTCCCCAGAGAATAATGAAAACTCAGGGATACGATATCCCCTCGAATATGGGTTATCTCTGTCAATGGCATCAGGGTATGGCTTGTGAAATTCAGGACGGTGAACCTGGCGCAACCCAGGACCATACAACTCTTGTATTACATCTCTAACAGCATCCAGATCAACTCCTCCACCTCTTGGGGCTTAAGGTAATGGCAAATAAAGCTGAGGTATTACGTTAGGCCCTTGAAGAAATTACAAATTGACTGAAGGAAATGTCATATGTCCTTAGGGTAATGGAATTTACCCTTAGTGAACATTGCTCCCTAAGCTTCTTCCCTACTGATTAGTCTCTAGATCATAAATTCCAGGTTGTAAATTGAGATTTATCCTGCCAAACATTTAGTTATTAGAAGTCAATCTAATAGTATTAGAACCGTTACGATTATTATTATTACGACCAGTGTTTTGATTAGTTCCTCTGCTAGGTTCTTCCCTATTATATGGGAGAATGTACCTTTCTTCCACAAGATTCTAAACTCCAAGTCTAACAATAGAGGATGAATTTCCTCTAGTATTTCCTTAAGGTTGTACTGCCACCTTCGAAGATATGTTTTGACCTCCTTATTTCAAATAAGCCTCATTCATTTTGGTAAATGAAGAGGTTATCTCCTGTAAACCCTGATTAACAGCATTATCCATATACTGGAAGGTATTTTGCAAAGAAGTTTGAAAAGTGTTGTTCATCCGAGCTATTGCATCTTGAACCTATTTCATTCCATCAAAGAAGATGGTTTGGGCATTTAAGCCCTCAATTGCAATTGCAGTAGTATCAACAATCTCTATTTCCTAGCCATCAGAGAGCCAGTAGGTGCCCCACTTAAGGATTGGGTCTGCTCATGAGGCACCAAGTTATCATATTGTTCAGTGTCATCACTAGTAGTGTTTACTGGCGGGTTGTTGGTAGAGTCACCAACGTCAGAGATGTCTTTCCACTTCTAAGTCTGGTCATCCCATTGGAATGTGTCTCACCGAGCGTGCCAAAAGATTGTTGGTGCAATTTTTAGCTTAATTGAGTTTTGTGAGCGTGCCAAGGAAGACTAATTTCCCAAATTGATAAATATTGATTTCTTTCAGATAATTGCAGATTTTTAAATACCTTTACTACAATTTGTTTAAGATCCAAAGGATTTAAAAATTATAATTAATGATAAATAGTAAAGTATTTTGCTAGAGGTAATGATAAATTTGCTAAAGGTAATGGTAAATTGAAATTTTCATTCAAAAGCAGTAAGTACAAAATTACTAAAATGAAAGCGTAAAAATACTAGAAACTAAAGGCAATGGCTATTGAGAAATTGCAAAAATTTGAATTTGTTGAGTATTGATGATCGTTGATTATTGATTAGATTAGTTGTTGTCCTATTCGTTCATGTGTTTTCCCTTTTATAGCTCAAGTTCTTGGTGCAAAAGCAAATTTCCTCTTAAATGCTGTTATAATTTCCTTCAATAACTCTTGTAACCTGCGACTCTTAGATTACTTCCAGTAACTCTACAGCTAGGGGTGTTCATCGGTCGATTTTGGGCTGTTTTTCTGACCGAACTGAAATAACCGAATTTCAAGAATATAGAACTGAACCGACCGAATTACACTGTAGAACCGAACCTATTTCGAACCAAAATTTTCGGTCGGTTCGGTTTTATGGGTTTTAACTATTCAAATTTATAAATTATGCCAAAATCCATTTTTTTTCAACTTGTTTCATATTTTTTCAACTTGATTCATATTTTTTTCAACTTGTTTATATAGACTAAACCAAACTTATTTCGAACCAAAATTTTTGGTTCAGTTTTTGGTCGGTTCGGTTTTATAGATTTTAACTATTCAAATTTATAAATTAGGCCAAAATGCCTTTTTTTAACTTGTTTCATATGTTTTTCAACTTGTTTATATAAAACTAACATTAAACATAAACCGTCCGAACCAACCTATTTACATATTTATATTAAATTTGTATATATTTTTAAAAAATATTTAGAAATATAAAAATAAATAATAAATAAATAATCGGTTATTTCGGTTATCTCGGTTAGTTTATATTTTTTTATATAAAACCGAACCGAACTAAATTTCGGTTCGGTTCGGTTCAGTTCAAAAAATTTGAAAATTTTAAAAATGCAAATCGAACTGAACCGAATAGGGTCGGTTCGGTTTTCGGAAGCAATGAACACCCCTATCTA
>CATIWO010088935.1:0-13611 GCA_949673435.1 Macaranga tanarius | reverse complement strand
AATAATGTTACCATTTATATGTAATATTGTATAATTTAGGAAAAAATCTATTATAAACTAAATACTAAAAATACTTTTTAACTATTTTTCTAGTGTTGTAGCCAAACATAAAAAAAATATTATATTTTTCTGAAAAATATTTTTTTTGAAAAATATTTTTCAAGAGACATAATATTTTCCATAAACAAACGGAGCCGAAGAAAGAAAAAGAAAAAGAAAAGGAAAGAAGAAGAAGAAAAGATATAATAATATAAAATAATATAATATATAATAATAATATAAAAATAGTAAGAGTAAACATTATTTCACCCATTAAATCTTCCTCTAAAAATTATTTTTAACAAAATAATACTCAACTTCTCAATTTTTATTTTTAACATTAATATACACTCCCGCAATAATATATATATAAAAATATTAAATACATGAAAATGTCATTATTTAAATAAAATAAAATAATATATTCATATGACAGTAATTTCACAAAAATAATAATGAACACCTCGAAATCCATATTTTAATTTAATAAGAAAAATACAGGTCATAACATCTGCATACCATTATCGTAAACCACACAAAGTAGCCCCAAAGGCTTTCATAAGTTATATATCACTGTATCCCGGATACATAAAATAACATGAGTTGCTGTGTCCCGGACACAGTCTTACATCTCATTGAACCCTGCCATACCCCGGGTCAGGCTGTGCATCGAGCGAGTCAGGTCGGGTCTCGACCTGAAAATTTTTAAGAAACATAAACCGAACTGAAACTGAAATTTTAGGGCGGGTTGTCGGTTCAGTTTTTGGGTTACCCAAAAACCGAAATAAAAAAAGGAAATGAATAAAATAACATCAATTAGTGATGAGTTTGATGGTAAAACGACTTTATAAGTCCTGAAAGACTCGAGTTCGAGCAAGAAAAATGACATTTGTGCATCTTTTTGAAAGTATTTAATTAAAAAAATATATTGCAAACCATGGGTTTCGAACTCATGACTTATTACAAGAAAACCCCACGCCTTTACCATTCTACCACACTGAGTAATTGAAATATTTCTGTAGTAATTATATATACATATATATACATACACATATTTATATATATATATATATATATATAACCATGAGTTTCGAACTCATGACTTATTACAGGAAAACCCTATATATATATATATATACATATATATATACAACCATGGGTTTCAAACTCATGACTTATTACAAGAAAACCCCACGCCTTTACATTCTACCACACTGAGTAATTGAAATATTTCTGTAGTAATTATACACACACACACACACACACACACACACACACACACACATATATATATATATATATATATATATATATTAGTTCGGTTTTCGGTCGAGTTCAAGTTAACCTGAAAACTTATGGATGAAAAAAATAGAAATCGAACTGAAACATTTGGTTCGATTTCAGTCAGTTTATTCAGACCGGGTCGGTCTTGCACTCCCCTGACCCTGGGCACGGTCTTACTGCAACCCTTTTAATTATTAGATTATTTTCAAATATTTTCACCAATAAATTGCATTCTCAGGCAAGTAAGGTTTTTCAAAAACAACCCTGGTTCAAATAGTGAGACAGTTCTCATCAAATTCATTTTCAAATATAGTTTGCCTCCAAAATAGGTAGATATATATATATAACCATGGGTTTCGAACTCATGACTTATTACAAGAAAACCCCACGCCTTTACCATCCTACCACACTGAGTAATTGAAATATTTCTGTAGTAATTATACATATATATATATATATATATTAGTTCGATTTTTGGTCGAGTTCAAGTTAACTTGAAAACTTATGGATGAAAAAAATAGAAATTGAACTGAAAAATTCGGTTCAGTTTCGGTCAGTTTATTCAGACCGCGTCGGTCTTGCACTCCCCTGACCCCGGGCGCGGTCTTACTGCAACCCTTTTAATTATTAGATCATTTTCAAATATTAGAAATATATTTCACCAATAAATTGCATTCTCAAGCAAGTAAGGTTTTTCAAAAACAACTTTGGTTCAAATAGTGAGACAGTTCTCATCAAATTCATTTTCAAATATAGTTTGCCTCCAAAATAGGTAGAAGCATCGCCCTTACACTCATAGAGGCACCGCCCTTACAAATTCAAATCAAAGAGGTGCCGCCTGTTAAGGAATAGAGATGCTGCCTATTTACCACAGAGGCGCCACCTCTGTGCCTCAAAGGCGTTGCCTCTGGGCCTTTAAAAGGCTGAGGCACTGCCTCTAACTTCCTATAGAGGCGTTGCTCCTTCATTTTCAAATCACAGAGGCGCCGCCTCTTTACATAGAGGCGTCGCCCCTTCACACTGTGCGACGTTCACAAATTTAAATTTTAAACAAAAATCGAATAGATTTCAATTTCAATCAAACAACCACAACCTCAACCAAATAGTCAATTTAACAAAAATAAAACGTAGGGTTTTGAAGAGGGAAGTCTACTCAACCAAATAGTCAATTTAACAAAAATAAAACGTAGGGTTTTGAAGAGGGAAGTCTACTCACCAACGTCGTTGATTCCTTCTCCTCCTTTCAAGTTCCTATATTGCCTATAGAGTGACGGAAAATAGCTTCGTTCACTTCACTCTTTTCTTTTTCTTTTTCTCTCAGTTGTCTGGTACCAAATAGTACCAGACTTTCCTTTGCTTTGCCTTGCAGAGGATGGGTGAGTCATCCTTTCCGTCCTCTGTGAGCTCCACGTACCTCCATAATCATTGTTCTTTTTTTTTTTGATTTGTTAGTTTGGGCGGTTAATGCCAATTACACTTTAGTCCCCGAACTTAATTATTTTCAATTAAGTCCTTCAATCAAACTTATTTTCTATATAATCTAGTCCTATCCAAATATAATATTAAATATTTGGGCACGGACCCGACAATATAAGGATTCAATAAGAAAAACATAATTGAGGGACTATAACAGAAGTTTAATGCTAATAGTTATAATTTATTGCAATTTTAACAAATGCATAGTTAATTAATTTTAATTGTTTACTTATAAAATTTAATTTAAGAAAATTTCTAAAATTATATTATCTAATTTTATTTGTATTATAGAAAAAGAGTTGACTTAATTTTATTTACTATAGGTCGTTTTTTTAACATTTTTCTTTTTTATAATTTTTAACTTTAATATTTTTTTTCCTAAAAAATTATGTTTAATTTTTTTATCTTATAATCGTAATTAGTTATTAGATAATAAAAAATAATTACATTACTTTTAGTGATTTTAAAATTTTCACTATGAATTAATTTTTAATATTTTAACATTTAATTTCTATTTTTTATTAATTATACATTACGTTTTTAATATTTCTTTCTATCAAAAAATTTTCTATACTATTTTCAAATTAGGCGAAAGGTGCAAATTGAATTTCAACATTTTTCCTAATTTCGTATTGGATCTTTCCATTTTTTTTTTAAGACAAACTGAAACTTCTTTTTAAAATTAGACTATATTGGATCATAAAATTGGATTTTTTATGAGTACAATTAACTTTTTTTTTAAATATAATTAAGTTCTATAAATTAAAAAAATTAATTTTAATGGTTAACTAATAAATAAAAATGATACATTTTTTAAAAAAATATATGTAACCTAATTATAAAGTTTTAAACATTTTTAAACCTACACAATAATTTTTTTTTAAAAAATTTATTGAATTTTAAAAAACATTACAATCAAGAGATATATATTTCAAAATATGACCAATTTTATTCATTAATGTAAATAACAAATTAATAATTGTCCCAATATTCAATTTTAATAGTTGAATAAAAAATTTTTTTCATTAATTTATTTGTTAGTTGACCATTAAAATTATTTTTTTAATATATAGGACTTAATTATACTTAAAACATTTATAGAACTTCTTTGTACTCACAAAAGGTCCAATATGGTCTAGTTTTAAGAAGGAGAAGTTTTAGTTTGACTTAAAAAAATGAAAAGATCTAATACAAAATTAGGGCAAAATGTTGAGGTCCAATTCGCACCTTTGACTTTTATTATGAATATAATTAATTATTTAAATAATAAAAATTAATTAATTAATTATAAATATTTTTTTATTAAACTTTAATGAAATTTTTAAATTTATGCTATTTATTTAGCTTATACTAGTTCAAATAAAAATTCATATAATTATAATAGGGAAGATAATTTAATTTAAATTAAAACTAAATTAGTTTATTATATTATATAAATAGAAGTTAACCTAATTAAAATAGAAAATACAATTTAAATTAAACTATATTGTAATTTTAATTGATTTAATTTAATTTCAATTAATAAATTATTAAAAAATTATTTATTTCTTATAAGATAAACAATTAACCCAATTAAAAGAAGAAATACAAATTAAATTTAAATTATAATTATATTTTTAATTAATTTAATTTTAATTGATAAATTATTAAATTATCCAATTTCTTTATAATAAATAATGAATATATATTTGTAAATTTGTGTGCCCCCTTTTATATATTTATAAATAATTTACCCCATCTGTTTTACTATATTGTACTACTTCATCCCTAACATTTCAAAAATGTATTTATTCATCTTTTTATTTTGCAATATTATACTATTTACTCATTCCATCAGTTTTTCTGTTAAAATTGTTGTTAACTAATGTAAAATTACTAAAATAATTTTTTAGTACTAAACTTGATTACTATTTACTTCTCAATTTAACTCATTATACTATTTTTCCCTCAACATTAAAAGTTATATTTTTCATCATAGTACTAATTTTTATCAATATTTATATTAAAACTATTATTAAGTAATTATAAAATTATGATTATACTATTTAATAAAATAAAAAAGCCTAATTTTAACTTAATTTACTTAATTTTTTTAGTAATTACTAATTAATTATTTTTAATTTAAACACCTCCATCTAGATATTAACTTGAAATATTTATGTTGCATAAAAAATTTAATAAAGTATAAAAACTTTTTTTAGCTTCAAATTTTTTTTATTTGAATTGTTAGTTTAATCTATTAGGTTTATTAATTAAATTAATTAAAATTATTTTTATTTATGATTGAATCACATATTAATTTACATGTTATTTTGGCTATTGATACATATTTATACAATAATTTTAATAAAAATTTTGATAAGAAGAATAAAAATATAATAATGCAAAAAAATAAAAATATATATTTTAAATTTCAGGGGGTAAGTAGTATAAAGAGGGGGTAAACAATAATTATTTCTAATTAATCTATATTCTACTGGAGGGTATAATTGTCATTTCTTGTCAATTAATAGTAATTTCAACGAAAATACTGATAGAAGGGGGAAATAGTATAATATTGCAAAAAGAAATGATGAACAAATATATTTTTGAAATGTTAAGGATGAAATAGTACAATATGGTAAAATAGAGGGGGTAAAATAATTTACCCTTACATATATTATAGATATATAAATATATAATTAATTAGAAACATTGGAGTAATCCTTATTTAGTTATAGTATTTGATATATATAACTTATAATACATTTGAAGTAATACAAATAACTTTTTCTAATTTAAATTTAACTTATAATATTAATATCATCTATATAGATATACATATATATGCCCTACCAGGAGCCAAAATTACAACTTTGCTTTCCAACAATGTATAATTTGAAAGAGAGCTCCCATAACCACAACCAAAATATATAATTTTAAAGTTTGTTAAAATAACAACCATTCATAAAATATAGAAATTTTGTCGCATGTGTACTTTAATTTTTAATTGCCAAGTTTAATTTTTTCTATCTATTTTTTATTAAATAATTTTAAATCAAAATAATAAATGGGATAAAATTACGAAAATTTGTAAACATTTAAATTTTTAGTACCAATATTGTTTTATAAATTTTTTGGAATCATAAAGGTAATTTTAACATTGTCTGGATAACACGTCAATATTTTCTATTCGATTTTGTTTAAAAAACAAGAATATTTTTTATTTGATTTTAACAAAAGTTGACTAAAATTGCCAATAATTGACTAAATTGTGGGGCTAAAATTTTAGTTGGTTCGGTTTTTGAAACTCATTAAATTTTATAACCTTTAAAACCAATCTAAAAATCGAACTAAAGGACTAGTTCGGTTCATTTTGGTTTTTGATTGACCAAATTTTGAAAAAAAAAAAAAAATTGAAGAAGAAATTTAGTTTTGAAGATTCAAACATAAGATCTCATGAACCAAAATAAACAATTCTCCCCACCAAATCACATATATTTTTATAAAATATTTGAATATTATACATCTAATAACAAAAATGCCAATTTATTTAGTCTACACCAAAATTTTCAATTCTAAAAAATTCAAACCAAACGAAATCAAATTTATGGACTTTCAATTCAGTTTTCAATCTGGTTTGATTCAACCTCACCTACTAAATTGAAAACATTTTTTATAAAATTGTAAAAGACTGTAAATGTTTATATTTTTTTATGTTTAATTTATTTTTGTACCAATAAGCCTAAATTGAACTATATATATGTATATATATACTTCCGATTGAACTAAACCGAACCAAATTTTAGTTCGATTTTATATCTAAAAATTCAGTTAACCGAAATAATTGAATAAACTAAAATTTTATTTTTAATTTTTTTAATTTTTTATAATAGTATAATAATTTAGTATAAGAATATTAAAATAATTAATATTTCTAAAAATTCTGTTTTGTTTAGTTTGGTTCAGTTTTTATTATAAAAACTTCAATTTTTTTGGTTTGGCTCAATTTGATTTTCTAATTTGGTTCAATTTTGTTTTTATATATTTTAGTTTAGTTAATTCAGTTTTGGTTTGCTTCAATGTGATTTTCTAATTTCGTTCTAATTCAGTTCGGTTAAAAAAAAAAAAAAAAAACCCAACTCAATACCCACCCATATATATATATCATAAAAATTTATCTTTTACTCCAATTTAAGTTTCAAAAACCATTATGATATGAAATGCAAATTAAAATGACCTTAAATAATAATTACTTTAGTACATGTTTCATTGGTGGGCAACATCTGCTAATTTCATTGAATTTTCTCAAGTCGCCTCAATCTACAACGAAAATAGAATTGAAGACATTGAAAAGAAAAACAAAATTAAATTTAAATAATTTTTTTTGAAATAACCTTTATAATTAAATAACTATTTTGAAATAACCTTTGGTGCAATTCACCGGCTTTATCTAGATTTTTGTAGACTTCGATTTTAACTTTTAAGTTATTTCTTATAATTATACTAATATCTGAACTAACAAGTCTGTAATAAATGCTCCTCCTGATTCCAAACTGAAGTTCCCACAATATGTTAAAACAAATTGCATACTGGTTGATTCTCCGATTTTGCACCTGTTGTTGCCGTTCTTTTCTAAAACTCGTAATAATATAGCTCAAAGCGAAAAATGCCACACACCAGGTTTTCCCCGTCAAGCACTAATATTCTCAATGTCAGCACCCTTGTCCATTCTCTTAACAATGCCAGCAATAACCTGATAAAATTATTCAAAATAAACTTAAAAATTGAAAGATCTCAAGAGTTTATTATAAAATGGCCCTTATTATTCATCATCTCCAATTTGTAAATTGACGATAAACATACCTTTCCAGGTCCTAATTCATAACTTTTCTTCAGCCCTTTAGTTAGAAGAGTCTTTACAGTTGTTTCCCATTGAACGGGAGAAGTCACCTACAATTTGACATTTAGCATTCAATTGTTATTTCTGGCTTTATTATGTGTAGACAAACACTAAGCAGCTTACTTGGCGTGCTAATATTTTCTTGATTGTGGCAGGATCTAAATGTGGCTCCGCATCAACATTGGAAATGACTGGTATTCTTGGAGGTTTAATTACTGTAGCTGCTAATGCAGCTTCCAATCTTGATACAGCTGGTTCCATGAAACGAGTATGGAAAGCACCAGCAACAGCTAGCCGCACCTAAAGATAAGTAGAATGTACTTTTAGTTCTGATATAAATATCACAATAACCACAAAAAAAAGACTAAATTAAAGGGAGAATTACTATCATTCGAGCTTTAAATGACTTGGCCTTGGCTTCTACTGCTTCCACTCCCTTCACACCTCCAGATACGGCATAGTTCCCCTGCCAAAGTAAATGGCATAAGGTACACAAAGTAATAAATAAACTGCGAGTGGAATCAATTTTTACAAGAGCTGGGCACGAAGGAAACCTACAGGACATAGGTAATTAGCAATCTGAACTCTATCAGCTTCATCAACTTCTTGGTTCGCTGCATCACACAACTGCTGAACTTTATGAGAGTCCAGTCCTATAACACTGACCATAGCACCTTTTGCAGCATCAGCAGCTTCCTGAAGGCAGTGTCGTAAAAAGATTATTACCAAGGGATGTGATAAGATGCTCCATACTGTTAAAACACTATTAAGCCATCAGTTAACCAGATTATGGTTGCTTACCTGCATAGCTTCACCCCTCAGTTTGACGAGCTTGAGTCCATCTTCAAAGCTTACATAAATAAATATTGAAGGAAAAAAAATGGATACATCAATTAAGAAAAGAATTAACATAAAACAATCTTTTGGTTGTATGCTGTGTAAGAGACATTTTCTACTTCTACTTTAAAACTGAAAGTGAAACACCAAATTAACAGTAAGGTTTGAGCTGTGCAAAACTGATACATAAAAAGGTAGCCGAATACAGACACCAATGATAAAGTTATCTACATACAACTATCAATTTATAACAAAGTCATTCTGTTGATTTTGATTCCTTAAGAGGTGTGATTTGACTGCAGTCAATCACAATGTGTGAGAAGATGGATGGAATGAACTGGGATAATGCATCTACTTGCTGCTCATTGAGTTTATTGAATCAATTAATTGAATAGTTTGAGGACATCATAGTCATTTAATTTTGGCTTCTTACCTAAAAGCTCCAGCAAATGCTAGGGCAGTATATTCTCCCAAGCTGAGACCACATGTGACATCAACAGAATCAATTATCTGCTGACCTCCATCATAAGAGCGGACAACCTCAACTGCAGCTAGACTTGTAACATAAATTGCAGGCTGCAGAGATGTAAAGTAAGATGTAACTACGAATTGCAAATAACAGTTCATAACAACAATAGCAATACAAAAGATTATTTCATTGAGAATTATAGTCAAATATGAAAAGTCTTTTATTTGTTATGTTATTAAGTATAGATTCACTTCTCAAAAAAAAAAAAAAAAAAGTATAGATTCATGAATCAATCTATATCCATAATATCTAAGGGCTCGTTTGGTTCACACTAGAAAATCGGAATCAGTAACTAAATCGGAATGAAGGGGAACTAAAAATGGAATAAAAATTTTAACAAACTGTTTGATTCACTGTGGAATCAAAATCAGAATCAATATGATTTATATATGAAAATAATTTATAATCATTTTTATATATTAAAAATGAGCATTATGATTACCTATAAAAAATTATTTATTAAAATCTATTATAATATTATTATAATTTTTAAAAATTATTTAATCTTTTAATAAATATTCTTTATTAAAATATTTTAATAATTATCTTAATTATTTATATATTTTAATTTCATAAATTTTAATAATATATAACAATGTTTAAATGTTTAACTAATTTATAAATAGTTTGACTTGATTCCCATGAGAATGAGAATTCACCCCTAGGGTGTAAGGGCAATCAGTGATTTATATTAATGGGGAATCTCATTCCCATTCCAATATAAATTTTCACCAGCCAAATATTAGGAATTGAAATTATTCATTCCGATTCTAATTCCCACGCTTAATTTTTATGAAACAAATGGATTCTAAGAGTCAAGTTCATGTATTAGAAATTATCACAATCTAGTTACCATGTATGTGTGTGACTATTTATACTCTTATACTTCTCTATCATTGCAAGCTATTGTTTCTAAACACTTCTAACAATCTTCTTTCTCTCAACAAAATAGTATAACAGGGAAGAAGAAATGAACAAAGGCATGTTTTCCTTGCAATTTCAAGAACCCACCAAAGAAAATTATGATAATTAGTGTATTCATATGAAAGCCTTGTTAGGATCACAAGATGTGTGGGAGATAGTTGAAAGGGTATTAGAACAACCCGAGAATGAAGAAGGTTTATCTTAAGCTTAGATTGATGCTATGTATAGACCTCGAAAGAAAGATCAACAGGCTTTGACACTAATCCGTATGTGTTTATACGAAAGCATGTTTTCCAGAAAGTTTCTAGTGTAACAAGTGCCAAGGAAGCATGGAAAATCTTGCATAATTCTTTTAAGGGAATTGGTAAAGTAATCAAAGTTCGTCTTAAGATCTTGAGAGGGGAGTTTGAATCTCTCAAGATGAAAAATTCTGAATCAATTTCAAATTATTTCACTAGAATTTTAGCTACTATTAATCAAATCCAAAGATATGGTAAAAAGTTAGAAGACGTTCGGGTGGTTGAAAAAATTTTACGTTTTTTAATTCAAAATTCAGTTATGTTGTTTTGGCCATTGAAGAATCAAAGGACTTGGAATCCATTGCTATTGATCAGTTGATGGGATCATTACAAGTTCGTGAAAAAAGGACAAAGGAGTAATAGAATCAAGCCCTCTTTTTCAAAGCTATCATTGAAATGAAAGGATGATTGAACTGAAAAAGGAGAGGTATAGAAATTTAAAGCTCATCTTGTTGCAAAAGTATTTAGCCAACAAAATGGTGTTGACTATGATGAAGTCTTTACATCTGTCATTCAGTTGAAAATAATTTGGTTGATCATTGCATTAATTGCTCAAAAAAGGGAGAATTTTTTAGATAAACGTGAAGTTTGCATTTCAGAATGGGCATTTAGAGGAAAATGTGTATGTGGCACAACCAATGGGCTATGTTGTTGAAGGGTAATAAAGCAAGGACTTGAACTTGGAGAAAGTCTGTAAAGCAAGCACCAAGGGAATGTTGCAGCAAGATTGATGATCATTTCAAAAAGAAAGACTTCATAATATATCCTAATGAATATGGTCTTTATGTAAAGAAAAATGACAATGGCGACATGTTGATTGTATGTTTGTATGTTGATGATTTAATTTTCATAGAGATTAATTAAGAAATGATTTTAGAGTTTAAAAAGGAGATTGTTGTTGAATTCAAATGACAAGCATAGGGGCCATGTCCTATTATCTTGGAATTGAGGTGAAGCAATTGAATGAAGGCTTTTTTGTTTCTCAGAAGAACTATGCTGAGAAGATTTTAAAAATAATTCAGCATGGCAAATTATCAACCCGTAAGTACACTCATCAAGTGTGGAGCTAAGTTGTTAAAATTTAATGATGGCAAAAAGGTGAATCCAACATTGTATCGGAAGCTTGTTAAAAATTTCAAATACTTAATTTGTTCCAGACTTGATATTCTTCATGGTGTTAGACTTGTCAGTCGCTACATGAAAGCACCAACTTGCTCACATATAAAGGTTGCTAAAAAAATATTGACGCATGTGAAAGGAACTCTTGATTATAGATTGTTTTATTCTTCTTCCTAGAACTTCAATCTGGTTCCATAGTGATTGTAATTGGGAAGAAGATATCGATGATAAAAAGAGTACTTCTGGTTTTTTATTTTGCATTGGAGAAGCTCTATTTGCATGGAGTTCGAAAATGTAACCCGTTGCGACTCTTTCAACTTATAAAGCAGAGTATGTTGTTGTAGATGCAACTATTTATGTTTTTCATGCTACATGGCAATGAAAGTTGTTGAAGATAATGCAACTACCTTAAGAAGGAGCTACTAAAATCTTTTTTGATAATAAATCATCCGTTACTTTGGGAAGGAATCCAATTTTTCATTAATCATTTTATCAGAGAGAGCATTAGCAAGAAGTACAACTCAACTACGTGAAATCTCAAGATCAGGTTGCTAATATATTTACAAAGCCATTGAAGTTAGAAGATTTTTCAAAATTGAAAGTTAGGCTTGGAGTAACTAGAATTTGAGTTTAAGGAAGAGTGTTGAGAATTAAACTAAAATTAATAGTCAAATATGAAGAGTCTTTTGTTTATTATGTTATTAAATATAGGTTCATGAACAAATTATATCTAGAATATCTAAGAGTCAAGTTCATGTATTAGAATTATCACAATCTAGTTACCATGTATGTGTCACTCTATTTATAGTCTTGTAATTCTCTATCAATTGCAAGCCATCTTTTCTAAACACTTTTATCGATCTTCTCTCTCAACATATTTTACATTAAAAGTAATGAAGAGAAAGACCTAGTATCAATTGTCTCAAAAAGGGTGCATAGAATGTAGATAAAATTTGGAAAAGGGAAGGGAATGAAGTTAATTTGAAAAATTGGTTCAACTGCTAAAGTTAATTGGTATTCAGCAAATCAATAATACTGGACACACTAATGTATTCTACATGTCTTTAATCTTTATCACCTTCTTTTAATGAAAATTACTAAAGAATTTTGCCGATACAATTAAGTATAAGGTAAAAGCATCAATGGCTGGAGCAGAGTACCTGGCTGATCACAGTTGAATCTAGCTTCTCTTTTGGACCATTGGTGCAGAGCTCTAGAATGTCATACCTGCATGCAACAGCTAAATAAGCATCACCTATAATGACCAACAAAATTAGATAAGAATTTAGGCAAAAGAAATTGTTGTAAATTCAACCCAAACTAAAATTACAGTGCAATGTATTGAATAATTGAAAAAAGCTACCCTAATATGTCATTAGCTTTCTTGTACAAGTCTGCCGCAGCTGGCACATTTTGAGCCTCCTTTCCCATTCCAACCGATTGTGCACCCTAAAAGTGTTGAAAGAAAAATAATAATAAAAATAAAGTTCAAACAAACAGATGCAATACTTACAAAAAAACAGCAATTTAAATGAAAAGTTAGCATGACTAAATGATATAATTAGTTATGCTAGAGTTTTCAAATTTGTTTGACTTGTCCGCTAACAAAATCTTTTATTTCAGACAAGTGAAACATTGCAAACAGACAAAGGGATTGAATACAGTACTGACCTGACCTGGAAATAGAAAAGCATAGTTAGGCTTGTAATCCTTGAACAAGGAATCATCAACTACGCCAATAGTTTGAGATCCAACAGATACACTCATGGAAACCTTAGATCGACCCCAATTTTTAATAACAAATCCTGGAATTCCACTCTTATTGCGTCCATTGAGAGAATCAGAAGGGAAAAAAGAAAGGGCTTTAAGAGAAGCGGCTGGGAAAGCGAGAGAACAAGCCATAGGAGACGAAGGCGAGGGCGGCGGCCTTGAATGGCGAGAGGGAGAAGTTCGAAGGATAGGAGAATGGTGATGAAGGGAGCGCATCAGAGATTTTGTGTTATAACACGCAGCGACTGATGAGATTGGCGGAGCTTACAAAGAGAGACGTTGGAAATGGCTTAAAAAACCCACGAAACTTTGCCAACTGTAACCACTACCATCTACCAAGCAGTTGTTGTCTGGCCTATATGAAAGTGAAAGGGGTAACAACATCTGCACTCCTAAAAGTAACATGGATTTTACAATTAAGTTCTGAATGTTCAATTTATAACAATCAAGAT
>CATIWO010088932.1:0-27685 GCA_949673435.1 Macaranga tanarius | reverse complement strand
AAATTATTTATGAAATAAATTATAATAAGATTTTAAATATTTTGATATTCATTATAAATAAAAATTTTAAATACATGTATATTTTATGGATTAATCCAAAACTTCAATGTAACATTAGTTCCTGCCAATATATCATGGACTAGTATAAGACTGTATTTTTCTTACTATTTCTAGTCATCTTTTCTTGTCTCCTTTTTATATTTACAACAATCTAGAACTACCACAAAGTTGATCTGCATGAATCCACAACATTAACAGAGTTGGTAAACATAATCATTTTTAATTATTAAGTTTTTGATGTGCAGGGTTCTTTTAATCATATGAGGCAAGTACAAGGCATACTTCTTAATAACTATATAAAGATATAAATATTATGACAAATAGATAAATCTTCGGAGGGAGAAGACGAAATGTTTAGAAACTAATGCCTTATTACTTGGTTGGTGATAATGGAATAGAATGTAACGAGTAAAGTAATGAAATTGAAAATGCAATGAAATGGAATGTATTTATCATTCCATTACAGTATTTGGTTACATGAGCTTTTAAAACAAATGTAATGTAATGAATATTACATTTTTATGTTTGATTATACTATTTTCATGTAATGTAATGTAATGAATTTTTTTAAAAAAATTTGTCAATGATAATCTTTAAAAAAAAAATATTTACATTACAATGGTCACATGAAAAAGAGAAAATAAAATAAAAAAAGAGAGATGGGAAAAAATAAAGAGAAAATAAAAAAAAAGATAAAAAAAAAAAAAAGACAGATGAACAAATAAAGAAAAAATAAAATTAAAAATAGAAAAAGATAAAAAAAGAGTATAAAAAATAAGAGAGAATTAAAAAAAAAAAGAAAAAAATGAACAGTAAAAAATTAAATTAAATTAAAGAATGTATTGTAATGAGGAATACACAGATTTTTTATGGAATGTCAAATACAACTTTAAAAGTAATGGGGATTTCTCTGTAATGTCCATTACGCTGGAACAAAAAAAAAAACCTCGGGGCATTCCATTACAATACTCATTATCTCCAACCAAGTAAGACCTTATAGTTTTTATTTCTCATAGTTATCTGCCTTTTTTACGAAGTAGTAACCTTCATAGTGATAATAAGCACTTTACAAAGGATAAATAGATAGCTTATAACCAATTAGATAAAGCCTACTAGATTACAGATAAGCTAGAATCTTTATCATGCTAAATAATTGTACCGTATAATGTTATCCATTCAAACTTATTCACGAGCTTTATAACAGTTTGAACTCGACTAATTTTATTAATAAACATGTTAAAATATACGAGTTCGAATAAATTTTTACCGAGTTAAACTCCAAGCAACTTATAAGTTGTTCGACTTGTTTACAACCCTAATTGCAGCTTTAGATAGGTTTTGGGTGTATACTATAGGAGATAATATTTGCTTTTTTCTTTGGGAGAGCATCAAGGCACTGTCTGGCCTCCTCCATGTCCTGCTACCGCCCGTATGATTATTAAGTCCAAGGAACACCTTCCGTTCTTAGTTCAAACAAGCTAGCAATTAACACACACAATGCCAAACATCTTCGTACATTGCTTCTGTCACTTGTCCTCCTATAGCATCATTAGAGCCCAAAGCAGCATTAGAGTCTCCCTTTAGTAACCCGCCAATGTAGAACAGATGTAGCTATATCTACAAACTTTCTTCACGTTTCTTTTCTCCTCCTAAGTCATTAGAACCATACAACCACTGTCCAAACAATCTTCTGCTCCATAATCATTACTTCCCGTGCATGAACCGAGTGTGAATCACTAACACGTACACTTGGACAACTTTAGGGTTAAAAGCAATCCATATTCTTCCTAGAGCTTGTCAGTATTTAGCTGCCATGACTGCAACTTTAAACCCTTCCTCACCCCGTCTTTTACTTGCCTCCCTTCCTCCACATGAAGATTATGCATTTATATTGCTTTATTTGTTTTGTTCAAGTTCACTATGTATGAACTTTAAATGAGTCGAACTTCAAGTGGACTCTGAATAAAATGCCTTGCGCCTAATAGTAGACATGAAGTAAAAAAATTTGTTTTTTTTTTTTTTTTTTTTTTTGGGTAAACGAAGTATAAAATTTGTTTAGATGAAGCTAAATCAAAATTGCAGATTCTCATTTTATATGAACTGAATCCATGTAATGTTATTACAGCTATTGAAAATCTAATATAACTATTCTCAAAAAAATTTTAAAAAAAAATCTAATGTAACGTTACTATCAGCCAATGTACATGGGGGATGGAATTTTCTACAGGACCCTGTCATTATACTGTGCTACTGCTTCCGCCAGTCAAAAAATGCTAGATCTCTTCAAAAGGCTAGATCTCTTCAAAGAATTCCTGCCACCAGAACAGGGTCCTTGGTTTTCCCCCAAAGGAATAAATATTGACGAAGCTTCTTATTCTCATCAATTTCAGAAGCCAAACGGTGATTTTCTTCTGCTGCCACCTTCTCCATATTGTTCATTCCATTTCCTAAGCTCATTCATGCTTGAAGCATCAAAGGCAACTGATGGGCCCACCTATATTCATGGAATAGATGCCAATTAGATGATTAGTATCTCTTCAAAGCAACAAAATTGATGTGATTCAATCACGGACTAAATTAACAACCCTTAGTAGTTACCCACAATATAAAACAAGTAATTGTGCCGAGTACATCCATGAATCATGCTGCAAAAACAATAACTATGCCATATATACTTCTGAATGAACTATATGTTTGAGAAATTCTACCAGAAGTAGCAAACAATTCGCATGTTAAAACAATGATCGGAAGATAAATATAGTTGCTTGTTCTTCAACAAAGTACAAGTTAGTAGAAAATTCTATGCATGATCATTTATAGTTATGTTCATGAAAAATTGCACAATGTTGGCACTGTAGCATGTATTTTGGCTGTCCATTACATTAAATTGGAATATCTAGCCATTAACAAACTCACAGAAACTAAAATCTATACCTTTGCTTTTGACTGAATGAAGTCATCCAAATTAAGTAACCTCATAGTAGATGCACCATCCTTATGGCCCTGAACCTGTATGGGAAAATGTAATACACATCAATACAGGTCTCAGTAAAATAAATCAGCTTTGACCTTCATTTCTAACTTAAAACAATAAAGAGCACTCGCAGCAATAAAAAATCATTTTTTTACAGAAAAGAATTGTCCCCAAAGAGATTATACATGTTTGCATATTCATGGTGCATAGAAACTGCTCTTTTATATTTCCTGCTATTCTACATATAGCAGATGCACCTATACTTCTTGAGGGCAAAACAGGAGCCCACATTCAGTTTGACATGAACGTAAAAATTCAAGGGCACAAAAACGGAGAGGAAAGAAGACAGTCAAGTATATTTACGACTAAGATTGAATTTATCTAATAGCAGCACGTCACTAAAAACAAAAACTTGGGAAGTTCTCGTGGGCATGGTACACAGGACATGATGGGAGACTTCAGATCTTCAAGATCTATTGGATGCAAGATGTACCTTCTTTTCTTCTTCCAGAAGTTCCTGGACTGGTCTATATGCTGCAGCAATACAGAGGTTCTGCAAAACAACAGTATGAGGAAGTATGAGATGTCTGATGAAATCATCATATCACATTAACCCCAAACACTGGTGCATACCTTCAAATCACTACCAGAATACCCCTCAGTTGCATTTGCAAGTTTGTCAAACTGGAAATTAGGTTCTAAATTCTCTTGACCAAGGTATATTCTCAAAATCTTCATACGGTTTTCAGCATCCGGTAGGTCCACATATATCCTAATCAGCAACAGCAATCCAACATAATTCTGTAAGCAATATTATTCTTGCAATAAATAGCAGCAAACGAGACACAGAATGACAAAATGATCCATGAGGAAGGCAATAAATACTAGCAAACTCATAGTCCATAACCATAGTTGCCCAATCAAGATTCGAATCAAAATTCCCATTTTGTGAATCAAAAATCGAATCATAAGATTCAGTTCATATTAATAATATTAATTAAATGTAACATATTTTCATGTAGAAAGTATATTTCATTTATGGTATTCCTTAATTTTAAAATATAATATTTGATACTCATTAAAATTTTTAATAATATAAGGTATTAAATATAATATAAATAATATCATTTGCAGTGATCCTGTGTATCTTTAGCTAAAGAAGAAGGTAAATGTAAAAGCCAGTATTATGAATATACTAGTGGATTCTTTTACCCCATAAAAGCCACATGAAAATTGAAACAAATCAAAAAAAAGGAAGAAGAAAAACCTAATCAAATATCACTTTGTCTCCCAAATCAAAAGAACAAAGAAAAAAGGACTATAGAAGAATATACAAAGCTGATCATATTTGGCAACCTCATCAAGTTCAGGAAACAGAAGTGGAAAAGGAAGAACAAATTGGGTCTATGTTACCATTTTGGAATTTCACCCATGAGTGTTTTTAATTATAAGACCATTTTCAGTTTGATAGGGTAACTGAAGCGCAGCATGGGATGATAAATTTGAATATTTTATTTTTTCTTTGATTTAAACGGCTTCCCCCATCCCCTGATTGTATAATTTCTTAAATAGGATTTATTTCATCAAATAGACAAAAATCACTGAGAAATGTAGATTCATATCGATTCTCACCATTCACCAGTGATTCCCATGATTCAGCATCAGTTCTCACATTTTTCCAATTCACCCACACATTCGCATCTAATTTGTGGTGAATCGACTCGAATCGTACAATTCAAACAACAGTGTCCATAACATTTCCAAGTAATAGAAGCATTTATATATCCAATCTCACCTTCTTGGTAAGCGGCGAATGACAGCATCATCAAGATCAAATGGGCGATTTGTGGCACCAAGTACAAGAATTCGTTGACTATCTTTTGTCCTCAATCCATCCCATGCTGCCATAAATTCATTTCTCATTCTTCTAGTAGCTTCATGCTCAGAAGCACCACCACGAGCACCAAGCAAACTGTCAATCTAAATATACAGAACGCAGCATATAACATTGTGCCTAATGTAAGAGCAATTAAGCCAAGAATTTATACTTAAAATATTTCACGTCAAGCACAAAACTGCACAACATTGTGAAAATTAGCCACAGCCTATGAACAGTGGCAGAAAAAAAAAAAAAAGAAAGAAACCAAAGAGCTTTTGTTAAATTAATGCAGAGACACCTACAAAAATAAAATAGATTGTTTTCAAAAAAGCATTTATGAAATTATTAGAGATTAATCTACATGGGAAAAAAGGATAGCAACAGCACATACAACTTCTTTCTCCACATCAGTAATCATTTTTCTTTAAGCATGCATTCTGGCAATGTTCTATTATTTTATGTTAATGATGGATTCCACATCTATAAATATTTCCACATTAATTTTTGACAGGACAAGTTTATACTGGAAAAGCAATATGCCACTTCAGAATAAAATTTGAGACCTTTTATATACAGTCTAAATATTTAGAAAGAATATTTGACAAAAAGTATCTCATCATTAATTTCACTGAGCCAGGGACAGGTCTCAGATTTTGACAAGTGCAGAAATAAATATCCCACAGCTTTCCAATGGGAGAGAAGATGTGAGTAAATTGTACGCCCTAATGTAGATAATTACATATCTACTGAGACATTAAAGGTAGCAACTTAACGCTGCTCACAAAATGATCACAGCAACTGTTCAACAGTTTCAACCCTTCATTCTATAAATATGCTTGATTTACTAGTTTTTTCCTTCTATCGTTATACTACAAGAAAAGCTCACAACTCTTGCTAGCATCAATGATCTCCACTCCTACCTGGATATTGAAACCTCATGCAAGGGAAATTTTACACCAAATAGATAGGAATTTGGGCAGGATTTGTTGATCAAGATATTTAAGATATTATACTCAACTGAAGATGGAAATTTTCAGCTTTGTGTTTTTCCTTGTGGGGGACCATTTAATTGAAATGAATTTGACTCTCATTAGAAAATTGAACATGAAACTAGCATTAGATGCAAAAATGTCCCAAATGGAAAAACTTTTAGATCTCAAATGGTGCAACTATTGGACATGTTAGAAGAGAAGCTAATTATATTCCAGAGGGAAGATGGCTTTAATAGAAACTGCCCATGTGACTTGGCTTCAAGGTGGTCACTTTTTCATGGCTATAGCAATTGTATTGAGTTTTGCAGGATTCTGGTGTTGGTCTTTGACGTGGAGCCATAATGTTGTGTTTTTTAATGAGATTCCCTCACTTTTAACATTTCATGATTGTTCTTTTATCATTTTATTGTGCTATAATCTAAGCATCATTCTTCATAACATTTCATTTGGGGGAGTGGGTGAGTTGGGAAGCACTGAGGATATGACAAGCTCAATAGCTTTCAGGTTCTCCAAAAAAAGATTTCTATAAATGCCAAGCTGATGCTGGCTGTGTTAAAAGTTTCTATTTTGTTAACAAGGTCCACGGGCTCAGAGAGTGTTGGCCCACGCACGCACATGTGGACTTATAAATGGGGTTGAGCCCATGTAACACAACCAATTGACTTGTGTTAAGACTCATTCTATACAACTTATAAGTCACTCTATTCCTTTATACTTTTTCAATGTGGGATATATTCTCCAACATATAATATATTCTCCAACATATTTTTTATTCTTCAATTCTGTGTGGAATAATGAAGTTTCATATTTGCCAAGGGATTTAATTTAACCCTTCTATGCCAATTCAACCAAAGCATGGTGCCGGCTACATGGGTTCTTAAAGATTTTCCCACTCTGCCTTCCTCTCTCCATGGATCCTCTTAAAAAATACAAATAATAAAATAGCATTTTAGTCTCTATTTTCCCTCCATTGTAAATTTGGAGAACCTTTTCAAAAAGTGCAGCAGCTCTTCCTAGTTTATAATTTATAACTTACACAAATACAATAGGAACGCTGTAATATGAAATCCATAGAAGAAATTCATGCTGTTTAATAGTAAAACAGTAATAACGATTTGACACAAGGTCAAATAAATTTGATTAGCGAACTGAATTAAAACAAAGTTTATTATTCTAAAATAATCACCTATGGTATAGTGAAACTAACAGTCCTAAGCATATACTTGTTTTTACAATTAGGACCTAAAGGTTCATAAAAGAAGCTCCATTAGTCTAATCCAGCAATCGGAACTAAATTTTGTTGCCCCATTTTTTTTTTTCTTTCTTTACATTTCACTCTTTAGACTTTCTAAAATATAAGTTTTTTTATTTTTCCTTCTGATCACAAAAAAACAAAAAAAAACAAAAAAAAAACAAAACAAAACAAAAACAAAAAACAAAAAAAAAATCTCAGAATTCAAATCGATAATTAGCAACCAAAATTTTCTCATTGTATTTATTTTCTCAAACAATAAATGACAATATTTTCAAAAACATTTCTTATCTAATCATATGTTCTAACAAAATAATTTTACATTGTTCTTTGTTGCTGTCACTTAAATTTTAGTTTGACTATCTTCAAATACAGTGCGTTAAAATATCCAATATATTCAAATCTGATATAATTCAATTTGTCTGAAAAATTCATTTCTCAGTTGATCTAATTATAATTATCATGTATCTTAATTCAATAATTATAAATTCAAAGACAATTGAGAAAATATTGTTGAAATATTTTGTTATGCTATAAAAGGCAACAAAATTTTATTAAAAATTTGAACTTTTTATTTTGATTTAAAATTTTATATGTTTGAGCTGATTTTGTGAGATTATAGGGCTATTTTGCAAAGTAAAATAGAAAAGAATTTGAAATAAGAAAAAAGGAAAAAATTTAGTAATTTTTTAAAGTACAAAGACTAAAATAAAATGTAAAAGAGAAATCACATTTTGAGCATTAACAGAAGTCAGCTTTTGCCTAATGGACATGACTAATGGGGAGCTCTTCTAAACATTTATAGGAATTGAATGTTAGAAAGATAAGTTTCAGAACTTAATTAAAAAAATGTGTAAATTTTTAGGACTCATAGTCATTATCCCATCAACTGTATCTATCACATATAAAGTACTATCAATCACAACAAAATTAAAGAACTTTCAGATTATGCAATACATAATGCATAACTAGTTTCTACGAAGAGATTTGAAAGATGTAAAGTTTATATCTGAAGTAAAGGTTTGAGGTGGCTTGTAAGTTTGGAAAAAATGTTGTCCTAACTTGTAATTCTGAGCAAAACTTGAACACTTAGATACCATTACCAAAAACTTGATGGGAAAGAGGATGACTCACCTCATCAACAAATATAACGACAGGAGCCAGCTTGCTGGCGAAGGAAAATAAGGCCTTTGTAAGCTTTTCAGCATCTCCAAACCACTATATAGGGAAGAAAGAAAAACATGTATCATACATGGAAAGACAAATAAATAATAAAAAATTGAAAGAACACACATGCAAAACAAATAAATAATAAAAAAAATGAAGACAGATGACATAATCATGAAAAGTTGAAGAAATTAAAACTTTTATATGGCAAATGAAGGCTCCAATCCTTCTCCAATCAGGGTCGATCAAAGATCATAAAGCAAACTAGCTAATTGTTTTCTCCAATTTTAGACTCTCTGCAAGTCAATTCCTCCCAAGGCTATAGTAAACATCGTGCAGAAGCAACAATTCACATGTCTTTCTTGTTTGTGATTGTACATTACATTGGGATTCATCATACGAAGCCATTGTTGACAAGAATAATTACTATACTTGGACGTGACCAGTCTCCTATTATCATCAAAATGTAAATATTCATAATATGTCCATATGATTGGTTATATGCTTTAAAAGTTATCAGATGGTCCATCCCTTATTTATCACAGATGGTAATAATACTTCTACCAAAGACTTTCAATTTCTGAGATTTAAAGAGAAATAATATAATGACACATTAATATAATTAATGACTAAAAACCAGTTGTTTCAGAACCCTTTTTTCCCCAAAACTTCAAATGAATATGAATTGCATTTTTGATATAGGGAATATGTTTATGACATCTTAATGGTTGATTTGTGTGTTTACCAAAAAAAAAAAATTGTATGCAGCGCAGGCTATGTTTACCACTAAAGTACCTCAAAAGAGTGGAAAGTCATACCATAAGCGGTAAATGTATTTCTGAAATCATTCTGTTTGGAAGTGTTTCTACGAGACTAGGTTTTCTTATCTACACTTAATGAATTTTTCTTATCCACACTTAATGCCAACGTGTATATCAGAATCAATATAAAAACTAAAAAAAAAAAAAAAGAATATGATATCTAATGTGTCCGTTCTCTTCTTTACATCCATAACTAAAAGGAATGGTACCTATTTTAACAAAGTGTAACCCAGATTCTGAAACAGAAGCTAGATTAGGGAACGGAATAGAAATATGAATCAGTGCTATAATATAGATTTTGGAACTTGCAAGGTCAATTACGTAAATTGCGAGTACCTTTGATGTAAGAGTTGAACCAGTTATGCTGATAAAGTTTGCACCAGCCTCTGTTGCAAGTGCCTTAGCCAGAAGAGTTTTCCCAGTTCCAGGAGGCCCAAAAAGCAAAATTCCTTTGCAGGGCTGTTGAAATAATTAACACAATCATTGACTGAAAAAGTGAAAATGATCCCAAAACCACACAAATTATAAACAGAATCATTACTCGCAACAGGTTTCCACGACAAAAAAGTTGTGGTCTTCTCATTGGAAGAATGACAAGTTCATTCAATGCCTTCTTTACATCTTCAAGTGCACCTATATCATCAAACTTGACACCAATTTCACCAGGAGGTACCACAGCTGAAACAAAGTTGCTCTCATACTCATCTTTTGCAAGGTTCTGGTGAAACTTGAATCCATTAGAAATAAGAATAATATACAAAGCTTTCAGCAATTCCTAAGAATCAGAAAAGCAAATATCAACACATGCCTTCAAATTCAATGACAGCTTTTGGGATGTGGTTTCTTGCTCCTTCAACCTCATAATTGCAATTTCCAGGCTTCAAATGAAAAGGGCACCAATCCGCATTAACACAAAAAGTCATCATTGGCTGATATACAAGTGTATCAAAATGTATACCTTTCACGAGGCAAAATTAATCTTTCTCCTTTTATGGATGGGAGTGGGCAAGATGACAGGTAATGATTCTTAGCCCAACCGACAACCTTTTCAGCTTCTGCAAAGACAAAATGATGTATTGCAAAATAAATGCATCAATAACTATTTGTACACTTGAGTTTTTCAAACTAACTGAATAACTTCTTTTTCGCCAATTAATAGTAAACATCATGATTTTCAGCCTTTTCAGCATGCAAGCAACAATGACAAAGCATTTTACGTAGCATGCATGGAGAGAACAAACCAACTAATAAAATGATTATCTTGACCTAGGAATAATTCAGCAAAGTGCTTCCAATGATATTTGGCAGAAGTACGATAAACAAAACAGTCTCATTAATATAGCATCAAAAAAACAAAAGCATGCTTAAATAATGCAAAATTTTAAAATAGATGGATAAAAGCAACACTTGATATTAAAAACCTATGGTAAAAGCATTAAATCTGACTCTATAAGAACAATATCTGTCAACAGGTCAGTGTCCTGGGCAGCAAGGGTTTTATTTTCTATTTAGGAATTAGGTTGCCTTTGAATAGGCAGGCAATTGAGATGAAGAGATCTGAACATTAAATATTGGTAGTTTATCATTAATTTTTTTTTTGATATTGAACAAATACTTGCATAACTAGCTATTTTCATAAGGTATTGAGTAATAACGTAAGGCAAGATTGCTAAAAATCAATAAACATAAATGAACCTGCTTTTATTTATATTGTGATTCTTATTTAGATAGTTCTACGTTTTCATCTCATCACTCATTTTACCATGTCAACAAATAAAAGTTGAAATTTGACTCCTCATATATGCAATTTGTCTTTTCATAAGACCCTTTCTTTCCCAATCATTATTAATTACCAATACCAAGAGATCATGAAATATAGAAGCATATGAGAGAACATTTTATGAAATTAGCTAAAACGAGTTCCAATTTCTTACTCCGTTTTGTCAGCACTACACCATCAGTATTTATGTGCAATAGGTCCATGCAAGACATTTCATTTTCTTCAAGAACCTGCATTATAATTCAATCAGTAAATTTCAAACATCAAATTCCAACAACATATTACACATCAAATACATTTTTTTTAAAAAAAAGAAAAAAAAAAAGATTATACATCAAATGGCTCACAAAGAAGTTCATTCTATAAACCAAGTTAAACTCCACAAAGTGCCACCTTTATCTTTAAAGACCTGTGAAATTAACTAATTACCTTATACAGTTCACTCAAATTGCTCCTTGATATTACAATTCTCCTGTCCTCTTCAATCTGTTTATTAAATGTTATAAGAAGATCTTCCTCCTGTAAAAGCATCAAAGAAAAAAAATATGATACTGAATAAGAAAAGAAGGTATATAACCTTTAAAGACACATAAGAAGAAAGCCACTAGAGTAATATCATATTAAAAAAACTAAAAGCCCCATTTTAATATCACATAAAAAACTAAAAGCCCCATTTTCTCATCAAGATAGAATTCTCTATGCTTTAAAGATAAATCATACAGCCAATAGGTGAGATAATATTCAAGTGTGCTTTCAATTCATAACATTGTTTGTGAAAAGCATGCTTAGTTGCACTAAGCCCCAGTTGCCTACGGTGGAGCACTTCTTAACCTCAACACAGAAATTCACCTAAGAACAGTCAGAAAAGAAAAGGGAAAGAGCTTCTTGTCTTCCATATACACAGAATGACCACAGTTATAAGTTCTTATACCTATACCTCATAAAATCTAACTAGACGATGCAAAAGGAATTGAGTTTCTTTACAACCAAATAAAAAACAGAACCTGTTCTTCAACCATTTGCACAAATGCAGAAAAATCTTTTAGCTATTAGGAAAAATCCTTTTTTTTCTTTATTTTGCTACATTTTTTTTTTCTGTTGCATAATATAAAATTCTTGCCATCAATAATTTGCATTACATTTAGAAAATGCATGCTCCTGCTTCTAGATGCATCCTTTCACTATGAAATTAGCAGCAAGGCTTTATGGTACCTTAGCTAGTATTATTAATATTTTTTTTTTTACCCTGTTGCATGATTCATCACCGAATCACAAAATTACCTCATATTGACAAAACATAGAAACAACTACTTCTTTGCTTTTGAATTGGAGGCCGTTACCAGGTTCACGCAACTACAAAGACTTCATTATTATATCATGTGGAGAACAGGAAAGTAACCATGAAACCCTCTTCTAACACATTCTAGTCACACTAGAGCATTGGTGCCTATGTCTAGCTCTTCCTACTTTTTCCCTCTCATTCAATTGAGGACAAGGTCACACATTATATGTCTAATAAGCTGCCCAAAATCATCTAAGCACAATTTATTGTAGAATTACTGTAAAAGGCAATATAGGATTTCAAATGAAAATAATGATTTTTCATTATTTTCACTCACATCAGCTTCAAGCTCATATAAAAGCTTCAAGCTCATATAAAAGCTTCAAGCTCATATAAAAGCTTCAAGCTCATATAAAAGCTTCAAGCTCCAGCTTTCACTCACATGGCATAGAAAATAATGATTTTTTCCCCTACTTACAAGGGTGAGGCTGTTACAGCCCAAGGAGAATCAAGAGAGAATCAAGGAATTTGTTATGCAGCCCATTAGTTAGGTTTTTGATTTATAATAAGATTATTTAGTTAGAATCACTAGTTTTGAATTTAATTTGTTAGGATCATTATTTTTGAATTTAATTGTTAGGATCTTTATTTTTGAACTTTGAAGTAATTAGTTTTTATCTTTGTTATCCTCTTGTTTAACTTTGCATCTATATATATGCAAGATTCTTTGAATAAAAATTAAGCTGTTCGTATTTCTCCAAAAAGAGTGTGTTCTAAGAGATCGAAGAGTTCTCTCTAATGAGCTCTTAATTCTATTCCATTGAGATCGAAGAGTTCTCTCTAAATGAGCTCTTAATTTCTATTCCTTTCAAAATAGGTAGGCAAGGAAGAAAAACCAATAAACACCATTTGCAAGCTCAGTTAGTTTCTGATTTCAGTTTGCAACGACCTGTAACCAGATCTCAGTCCAGGGCCTGTAACAGAGGCTCGCCAGTCAATGCCATTGTTGGAAACTCACAAGTAATCAGGATCAATTTCATATTCCCACAAGCAATCAACACCAATTTTCCAAATCCATCTAAGAAATTTTCATCCCCTTACCACATTAATATCTTTTGCATCTTGGTGCTTCTTAGATAAATGTCAAGCATCAATTGAAACAAAATGTAAGTATAGAGAGTTTGTGTTAAATTTTCTAAAAGAACCATCTGAGCTGGTTCTTTATGATCAAGCTATTTCAGTCCAGCTTCTAGAAAGCACCCTTCTCAATTTCCATTTAAGGAAAAGTTAGACAGCACTAACCTTTGGGGGATAAATCGACAAAACATTAGTGAAGAGATCATTTATTTGACTGTCATCCGGCGGCTTGGTCACCCGGAGTCCCTCTGTTAGGTGCTTCAAAGAGAGAGGCTGACAAATAATAGAAGTTTGAATTTAATGCTCGCGTAGAAAACAGAAACAAGAAGCAGAAATTGCTATAGACACAGCGTGAAAATAATACATCATATTCTATGTGTCAATGCACATTGCTCTTAGAGATTTTACAAGCCTTACCAGCTTAGCCAGACGGCTAAAATTTGGGAGTATCATTGTCTGTTTAAAAGAAAAAGTAAGAATGTTAACCCCACAGCATAAATAAATCAGATAAATGGTTTCAGTATGCATGATTATTTTGACATAAAGATCTCCAAGCTTACAAAGTTCTCTCTCTCCTTTGACCCTGTTTCAACTTTGTTCTGGCCGCATATCAACACAACAGGACCTGATATTTGGTCAAACATTTCCTGCACCTTTTGGACAAAATCTTTGCGATTTGACTTAGGAACTGCCCTAGACAACCACAGAGAAGAATCTTTAAAATAGACAATGAGTGGTTGCATGGAATGTAAAACCTGCAGAGATGGGAGGATCAAACATCACCACACAAGAGGAAAACAAGAAGGATAGAGTGGACTGAAAGGTAAAATCATCAAGACCATCATACCTCACATAAGGCCTCCATTGCAATATAGCAATTTTCTGCCTCTGTATCAAGATCACGTTCAATGTCCTTAACTATAAATGAAAGAAACTTGTCAGCAAAACTAAATACACATATTTGCAGTTGCAGTCGTTTTAATTATAAATCTTCAAATGTTAATAAACATAGTCAGGGACAAAGAAGGAGGCACACCATATCATACAGGCAGGACAAGAACGAAAAGTAAAAAATTGATTTGATTAAGGACCTCTTCAAAATCATACTCAAAACTAAAACCTGTTTAACAAATATGCTAGAAACTTGTTTGTCTTCTAACATATTTTAATTTCTTTTTTTTTAAATTGCAAGGAAATAAAAGAACAAAATTGTATGTAAAAATGGAATAGATAACGAATATACTCATGATCTTCAATTTCTGAAAAAAGGTACGAAAAATGCAATAGATAACATGAAATTTAGCCCCTTAACCAGAATACCATAAAGAGAATACCATAAAGCTTCACAAGCCCAAGCATATTCTCATTAGATATTATAGGTGGCTAAATCAGCAGCAAAAGACATTAACTTTCCCGAACAGTTACTTTGCAACACAATAGTTTGTTTGCCTTAGTCTTAGCATCTAGAGATTTCAATAGCATTTTTTTTACTGAGGTTTGGAACTTTTGGAGAATTATTTTCCCATCATTTATTTTTTCTCATAATCAAATAAACTTGGTTCAAGAAGCAGAATATCTTATCATCCTCACATACTCATTCTCTTTTCTACTCTGTTGACAATTTTTTTTTTATTCACAAAAGCATATATGCATGCCCAAATCCATTTATGCCATAAAGCAGTTAAAAAGCAAGGAACAACATTAAGGAATGGAAGACAAATTTGCCCAGCTAACTAGATGGTATAAAAATATCTATTACCTCCCAAACATTTTACATTATCTTGAATTTAAAAGATGCAATTAATTATCTTCAGATGTTCAAGAAAATTCAGTTCAATGTTTCATGAAGCCAAAAATAATAAATTTATTCTATTCAATGTTTCATGCAGCCAAAAATAATAAATTTATTCTATCTACATGAGTAATTTAATCCTTGACAGAATTAAAATTACCATCAATCCAATAAATAGGGGGTTTTGGAAGTTGCTCTTGAATCTTTGCATCCTTGCCATTTTCTTTCTTGTCATCGCTAGTATCTAAAATAACAGCAACTTGATCTCCATTCACCTCATATACCTCCCCACGTTGACCACTTGATAAAGGCCTGAAAATGTAACTAATTCCAATTAAATTGCTGATGTTAATATCAGGCATACAAGAAAATTTTAAGGTTACATGCATCATAGTTTAGCTTTAAAAGTGTTCTTCCATACATTACATCCAAAATATCTCAAGCTCTACTAATCCAGACTGAGACTAATGCTTCAGAATAAATTTATTTTGTAACATTTTACAACTTTAAGTCTCCAGTGGTCAGACCAATGTTGAAGATAGATCATTACAAAAATATTCCACCACAAGAATGTCCAAATAGCAGGGCATCTAAACCAAATCATAGTAGATGCTGAAAATTAAGTGCGTGATCAGAAAAGATGATGGATATTCCAAGATGAAGCCTCAGAAAAACATAAACAGCTTCTTAATTTTCACCTGCAGATGAAAATTGCTAAAAGTAGACCATTCACACGTCCAAAAATTGCTGAATATGCTATCATTTTACCTGGGGACATTATTTTACTTTCACAAATATCTAGACAATAATGAAAAAGCATGATGGCCAACAGATGTCAATCAAACAAAACCTACCAAATCTAGGATGTAAAAGTAGACATGCAGCACTTAATTATAGCCATTTGGCAATGGACACCAGAAATCTACAATTGATCATCAACAAATCCACCAGAAATCCACAGTTGATCATCTACATATCCACCAGAATCAGCCCTTCCACTAGACATTTGCGCTTGGGAGGATATTTGTTTGGTTACCAAATTACCAAAGATTTATCAATTACATATCTATTCACGGCATTCCTCTTTCATAGAATATACACACACTAGTCCACCAGAATCAGCCCTTCCACTAGATATATGCACTCAGAAAGATATTTGTTAAGTAACCTAGCTAACAAAGATTCATCAAATATATATTTATCCACGGTGTTCTTTCATAGAATACCATATGTCTAACACTCCTAAATCCCATGCACAAACTGTGTTGTCCTTCTCCCCTCCCCCACAGTAAGCCAGCCAAAAGTTTCCTACCCTAAGAAGTTTCATTACCTAGCCAATGTCCATAAATGTAAGTTCATAGCCAAGTTTCCCATTTAAGCCGATTAGCATGTTGGGGGAGAAACCTTTGAATTGGACTTTGAAGCAGAATTAGACAAAGTCGCTATAACTTGCACAGTTAATTTCCCTATTTGGGTCACAGGTCAGGAGAGCTCAAAAGAGAGTCAGTATGCATATGTATACGATTGATAATATTTTGATTAGTAGTTGGTGGTTTGGTAAAATATTGGATGAGGCACAAGTGACCTTTACAAGTTAACCAGACCCATGTGTACCCTCTAAAGGAAACCAAGTAGAAATTTTATTCAAGTCTAAATATTGAAAGTAAGAGAACAAGGTAAGGCAATAACCACTTGCACCTCTGTAGGTTTGTGAACTACATAATCTGATCCCAAAAGAAAATTCATTTTACAATAAAAAAAAACCACTACCAACACCAAAGAAGAAACAAGGACCCACCTTGGATCCTCAAACACAAAATTAAGACTACAATGGTATCTATGGGTTCATCTTCTGAACATCAAGGTAACTTACCAACCCACCTGCCACAGACAATGGTATAAGCATTTTTCAGACCATCAAGTGTTGGTATCTTGCCCAATATGATCCTGTGATGTCAAAGTTTATGTGGGAGATAAGTTTAATGTTAAATTATCTTTCGAAGATAGATCATGGACAACACCTTTTTATCACGACTGCTAATCAGAATATTCAATGTACAATTAATATCTTACAGTCTTAATTCCAAATTTAGAAAAAAACAAATTGTACATTGGCACATAATGCATCATATGCTCTACAAAAGGGATCAAAAGAAAACTTATTCAGCACATGCACAAATAAATAAATAAACAAAAATCAAGAGCACCACATGCACAAACACACATATTCATATGCACCTGTGTGTCAAAAGGACTTCTAACACAGAACATAGAAAGTCAAAAGTCAAAACACCTATTTTCCATAACAGGTCCAAAAATAGATGCTGCAGATAATATATATATCTACTCCATGATAACATTGCCACAATTTTACAGCTAACTGGGCAGCAGGCATCATCACATGCAGCCAGAAAACAACCAACCGATCTGATTGAAGGCAGCGAACCCCAAAAATCATGTGAAGTAAAATTGGTGATTTCTCAAGTACTCTACTGTCTCAATATTGCATTTAACAGCAAACTAACTCCATTATAGACAAATACAAGGCCTCACCAAGAATACACAAGAAAAGGATTGCAATTTTTTCCTATCGTTTCCACTTGTGCGATTTTATCCTATTTATATCTTGTAAATGCAATTTAATCCCAAAATCAAGTCATTTCTCTGATCATTCCTTTCATCTTTGGCATCACTGAGTAAGAACAAACTCCATTACAATCTATAAATCTTGCGCATTCATCCCAAGCAACAGCACTAACAAAAAATGTCACTAATGAAAACTTGGAGTAAATGGAAAATGAACCATGAGAGATAAAACACCACATCATCCACGGCAACTAAAAGCCCTCAATTAAGTTGCTGGACAAATTTGAAACTAAAGGATTCAAATAGGATAAATTGCAAAAATTGAAAAAATAGGATGAATAGCAAAATCACACAAATGGTGGATTTTTAGTACATTAGGCCATTGTACTCCTTATCCCGTATGATCTAATTTGATAGAAAGAGAAGATATATGTTGTTAACTTTTGCACCAAAAAATTAACAAATTGCATCTATATCTCAAAACTATAGAACTTTTTCCACATGGCACATTTTTTACTCATCAAATGAAGAAAAAATACCTATCATCAGCTTCAATGCGCGTAGATGGTCCAATATACTTCACCCGATCCCCTGGTGCAAACAAGGAAGCAAGGATATGAGAAATTGGATAAACAGTCTATGGTAACCCAAAAAAAAGTTTTAATATTAATTAATGAGTATATATAAAAAAAAATAAAATCAAATGAATTTAAAAAGTAAAACCAAATTAAAGCCATATCAGGTACACGCAAAGATTTTACTTTTTTTAGAAATCAAAGCATGTAGATTATTTTAATTCTTTTTAGAAAACAATGCGTCAAAACCACCATTTTTTTAAAGTAATAATGCAAACATAAAATTAGCTCCGCCAAGACCATTATACAAATGCTTCTTAATTATTGTGCTTGACCCTCCACTTCAACCATGCAATTATTCACAATAATAGCAAACCTAACACCATTACAACTGCCATGACATTGCAATTACCCTTTGCAAAATAAGAACGTCAAATACACCAAGCACACACAAAAGGAGATAAAGAGGTACAAAGAGACAGAAAAGAGAGATAATTTGATGAATGATGGGACAAGCTTTCAAGCAGGAAGTCGCAGCCATAATATTTCCAGACCTCACATCAGACAATATGGTTGCCTTTATGTAATGCCAAAACAGTAGAACATTCCCACCAACATATAGCAAAACAAACACTTATGTCCATCGTTTTCCAGACATGAATGTCTGTCCTCCTTTTACAGTATATTAAAACCATGAAACACGCTACCCTTACTCAACTAGTGACTCTCCATGTGAGAATAAAGTGAAATCATGTTAAATCTTTCATCATGTTGTTCTGCAATCCACAATATGTATGGTTCAGTAATTTGAGCAAATACTAGGTGGACATTCTCCAAAATACCAGAAATACATTTCCAAAATGTTGATGGAAGTAAACAACCGTGAATTTCTTTTCAAATGCATAATATTGTGAAGCAAGAAAGTTCAAAATTCAAAGATGGAGAAAAGAGAGAGCACAATGTGAGAAAAAAGAAAGGAACAAAATGTGTAGCAGAAAAGAAATGAAACAAATATGATAAAGAAAGAAAAAAAAGAGATGGTCAGCACAATGGAAAAAAGAAAATGGAATTGCAAAACAAGAAAGTATGAAAGTACAAAATAGAGAAAAGAGATGGTCAGCACAATATAACAAAGAAGTAAAACAAAATATCATTAAACAAGAAAGTTTTATAAAATAGGTGATCAGTAGAATCTAGCAAAGAAATGTCACCTTTCTTAAGTGGCCGTTTGGAGGTATCAGAAGTCGCAGAAGCCTCAGACTTGGAGGTTTCTGAGGAAATATCAGATTCTCCAGAGACTCTCTGCAATAAAAGTGATCCCAAAGTAGTAAATAAATCATAATCTACAGTTCACTACTCCTACCAATAAACATCCAACACAAATGACAGATGTTCCAAGCTCTAACAGATAAAGTACCTATAATGAAAAATAAAGGATAGGAAAGACAGATCCTTTTTTTCGGATAGAGTGACTGAAAGAATTTGATTATCAGCTTATAACAAACAAATAAAAGAATAAATGTGCACATTTGACACACTTGTAGGGAGAAGCAATTTCCAAGAGCCACAAAAAGTACACATGAGAGAGAACTAGGTTATGCCAATAGATGTAAAACTTTTCTAGTACTCATCTTCAAAATCTTACTGTCTATCTCTATTCAAATACTCCATAACACCACAAAGATGCACAATTCCAAAGAGATTTAGTCTTTTCTACCACCAAACCATTTACATTTCTTATTCGGGCCCAAACATTTGAACTGACATGTACGCCCTTTTCAATTTGAATTTTCTTTTCTATTTAATTAAGTTAGGATAATTCTGTGAGAATGATTTTTTTTTTTTTAGCGGGATTAAGATAAGGAATTAGAATTCAATCAGCATGAAGTTTTTATTAGTTTCAATCCTACAACTTAAAAATATTAATCCTTCAAGAACTGAACTAAATTAATCAATTAATCATAATCTATCAAGAATTGAACCCAAATCCAATACTAAGAATTATTCAAATAGAAATTATTCAAGTTCAACAATAAAATTTAGGTTTTAAATATAGCATAAATATATACTCAATTCACATAACACCTGTGTTAAGTGAAAATATAAATAGTAACACCTAATAACCTATTTAAATATTAAAAAAATATATATATCCACAAGAAATTTTAACAGATCAGTCTGTTGTATTATATCCAAGCTAAATTCATTAGAACTAAAGAATCAGAGAACATACCTTCTCAAACTCTTCAATTTCAAGGTTGTAGGGAATCAGCTTCTTAATGGCTGCTTCAGCAGTTGCCTGCACATCAATTACATCATCATCACTGCAGTCTGATTTTGCCTCAGCACTGCTTGTCCATTCCTCTTCATTACCTGCATCATTCTCATCCTCAACTTCTGACTCTGAGGTACACTCTTCCCCAGACCCTGTATTATCATCTGATTCATACTCGGATGAGCAATCATCACCAAAATCCTGCATCACAAATTCATGAACAATATAATCATTGCCAAACACTTCAATTGAATATAATATAGAGGGGGGGAAAAAAAGCCATTGCAGTACCAAATTTTCTAAATTATCATGATCTTACATATGGAGCAAGGACACTACTATCAAGAACAAGTAAGGGGACTTGCAGATCTCGTGCAAGTGCTTTTACTATTCTCTCCCGATAAAGTTCAGTACCTGCAGATGGTATTGTTATAGACTTATTAACTAGGAAGTTTATACACTTAACTGAAGAAGGAATCAATTCTGAGAAAAGTACAAATGCAGCGGAATGAAAGCTGTCTAATTAACCTGGAATACTCTGTAGCAGTATTCTCCCACTTGAAGATGTCAAACGAGCCCCATATGAAGCAGTGAATTTCTTGTGTTTTAAGTGGGAAGCAACACATTCCACCAAAAGACTTTTGGTATGGTCACTACAAGATGAAATTTAGTGTTACTTCATATTCTTAAAGAAATAAAATTTAATAAGAGTATAGCCTAATAACTTAAAGAATAAAAACAAATGAAAAGAAACAAAATGAAAGCAATAATTACTTAATGTAATATGGAAAAGTTTCCCAAGAAACATGGATTTTCTCCCATGGAACTATCCTCCGCAAAATATCATTTTTAAACCTTTCATGTCTAGTCAAAAAAGAGGGTTCCTTCTTTTTACTTTCTATGGCAAGCTTCTCACTCTTTAGCCATTCCTTTTGATCTTGTTCCGCAAGTTGAGCATGGGCTTCAGATTGAACTGCTTCTTGTTTAGCCATTTGGCGCCAAGTTTTTCCATGATCAGAATGGACTCCATCTTTAACAGATGCTTGTTCATCCTCGCTAGTATTCCTACCATCACCTTTTGAACTATATGATCGTAATTGAAGATTATTCAAAAATGCAATAGGCCTCGCATGCAAACAGGAAAAATTACTTCCATTGGCAATGCCTTCTGCTGAAAATGAACCCACTAGGCATCTTCTAATGAAAGCAACATTTGGTGAGTGGACTCTCACTTTAACTGCATGGCTAAAAGGTCGATAACAAGTATGATCCTGGCACTTCGGCCTGATCAAATGCTTGGAGGGTAGAAAGACAGAACCCCATCTCTGATGTCTATAGTTTATTCTCTTTGCATACATTGCAGCTTCTTACTTCTAAATCCTGATACAGAGCAAGATTTAGAAACACATTTGTTTATATAAATTTCACAAAATCTGAATAAGGCAAAAAAGGACAGTTCAGCAGTTACACCAAAGTAGCAACAGATATGCATCAAATCAAATAAGTATTTCAGACAGTCGGAGTTCAAAACATAAACAAATAATAAAGAATGATTAAAGTTCCTAAATAAAAAGTAAAAAAAAAAAAAAAAAAGCAAATTCAAAGCTTTGTACCTTGAATTTTAGATATTCATTTTACTTCAATTTTCATATACAGTATGAGAGAATTTAACTACAACAAAAAAACCATAGTCACCTGGACAGCTACCTCCCCTAGAGATCTGATCCAGCTTGCAGTTCACTCAGGTTCCAGTTGGCTCCGCGACACAATCTGGATTGTCAAAAGTAGAGATTCCTAGGTTTTGTCAACAAAAACAGATAAAATATTGAAGAAGATATAAAAAAGAAAGCAAATTGATGAAGAATAGGAAAGGAAACCAAGAAAAGCCGGAACGAACCAGACTTCAGAGAGAACCAAGAATAAATAAATAAATAAATGAATGAGAGATCCGAAAAAGAAGAAGAAAGGAAGGGGGAAAAAAAGTTTAGAGCCTGCAATTGAGCCAAGTTTAAACAAATAAAGGAGCCTGAGTTCTCGAGAGCTCATATTCAAAGCTCAAGCCCATTGATCTTTAACCGAGTCAATGACTCATTTTCTCATATCTTATAACGAAACAGCCGCAACTCATTGATTTTCCTCATTACCACTCACTTGTTATGCTTGTTTTCTCCTACTGGTTTAGTATTTTTAAACATAAATTTCAAGCCTTTTTTTTCTTCAATAGTTCCATTTTGTTCATCAGTTCAAATAACGAATTGAAAAAATTAAGTTGCTTCTTATATCTTTTGGCCAAAAACATGAAGAACTCATCAAACAAGGCAAAGAAAAATAATGATTAACGTACAAAAAAGAAAACAACTCAACACATAAAATCTTTAATTAATTAAATTAAGCTTCTGCGTAGAAAACTTCTACCACTTCATAATGATAAACACAGGAAGATGAGATAGCAGATGGTGAAACTCACTGTAATTTACCAATCGCAAGGTTCTAGCTAATCTAAAATAGCCATGGTGTCAAGATGTGGGTGCGTCCAGTTGATGGTGAGTGTGGATGCACGAAATAACGAGCTTGGTTTGAGGCGGAGGCGATAATTTTTTTTTATTTTTTTATTTTTTAGAGAAAGGGCGGACTGAGGAGACGACAAATAATAAAAAGGGTTAGCATTGAAACAGGGTTTCTGGTTTATATGCATGTAGGGCTGAGCGCGGGTCGCGGAGAACCCGAATTGTCCCGAAAAACCGAATCGAAAATCTCCAGAACCGAAAATATCCGTTGACCGTTTGACTTTCTCCGAACCGAACTGTCCCGAAAATTTTTTCTAGAGCGGGTTTGGAGATAATGAGTTCTTCTAACCGAGAACCGAACTGAACCATCCCGAATTGTTCCGAACCGAAGAACCGAAACCAGAATCGATAATTTACTATATATATATATATATATATATTTGTGTGTTTGTGTGAGTATGTGTATTTCAAAAATTTTATAAATAATTATTATTTTAAATTTTTTATGATGTATTATAAAATTATTGATAAGTTGATGTATTATAAAATTGTACTATTATAATCATATTATATTATATGTTCAAATTATAATCATTTTGTTTTATATGTTTAAAATGTAAAATTATTAAAGTATACATCTTAAAATAAAACTTAAAAATAAAATTTATAAGGAAGATAGTGCTATTTATTAGATATAATATATTTAATATAATGTAACAATAAGATATATAGTTATTATTAATTTATTAAATATTAAATTCAAATATATAAGCTAAAAATTAAATTATATAATTTCAGTCAAAACTACTCAGTTATAGTCAAAACTACGTAGTTTTATAACACAAATAAAAATAATAAAGAATAGCAATGAATTAAAATTATGTAGTTTTGATCAAAACTACGTAGTTTTGCATTATTATTCTATGGTGTGTATATATATATATATATATATATATATATATATATATATATATCTATTTGTGTCTTGTGTGTTTGTATGAGCATGTATATTTCAAAATTTTTACAAATAGTTATTATCTTAAATTTTTTATGATGTATTATAAATTACAATGTTGATAATCAATTATTGATAAGTTGATATATTATAAAATTGTACTATTATAATCATCTCATATTAAATGTTCATATTATAATCATTTTATTTTATATGTTTAAAATGTAAAATTTTATGAGTTTTGATAGTTTTATTATTTTTGAGTGGATTTTTTTTTAGTGTTGTATGAATTTATTTTATGAATTGGAAATTTTTTTTGAACTGATTATTTATTGGAATTGCCAATGGTTTAAACATGAATTTTTTGATAACAAATAAGTAAGATAATCTCCGAATGTTGGTTTCGCTCCGGACCGATTTGAAATCTCCATTTTCTCCAAATCTCCGTCCCGATTTGCTCCGATTTTTTGGAGCAATTCGGAGTGGAGATTTTAATTTTCGGGTCCGGGTCTGGAGAACTATTTTTTGAAATCTCCGATGTTCGGGTCAGGTCCAGAGAATTTGCATTCTTCGGACTGCTATGTGCCCCGCTCAGCCCTATTTTTAGTAATTATATATCACTTTCTAATTTTTTTAACTTAATACTTTTTTCTCTTTAAAAAAAATTTAGGCACAATTTTTTAAATTATTATCATAATTAATCATCAAATGATTCAAAATTAGTTAAATTAATTTTAATTACTTTTAATAAACTTTAATAAAACTCTTCACTCAAAATTAAGTTTTTATTGTTTTTTTGACATTTTTGACATCATTTTTCCTCTTTTCTTACCTATTATAAATCATATTTTTTGTATTTTTTTAATTTTTTAAATAATAATAATTATTTTTTATTAAACTTCAATAAAGTTTCTAAATTATGTAAATGTTCATATAATTAGAATAAAAAATATAGTTTTATTTAAATTATAACTGAATCTACTATTTAATTAATTTATATTATATAAAATAGAAGTTAACCTAATTAAAATAGGAAATATTTAAATTATAATTATAATTAATTTAATTTAATTTCAATTAATATATTACTAAATTATCTAGATTTTATAAGTTAACCTAATTAAAATAGAAAATACAGTTTCAATTTAATTATAATTATAATTTTAAATAATTTAATTTAATTTAATTTCAATTAATATATTACTAAATTATCTAGGTTTTATGAGTTAACCTGATTAAAATAGGAAATACAGTTTCAATTTCAATTACAATTGTAATTTTAAATAATTTAATTTAATTTTAATTGATAAATTATTAAATTATCCGACTCTTATACAATAAATAATACGGACAATTTTATAATTTCATGTGTCCACCCCTCTTCATACATTTATATATATTATAGATATCAGGGATATAAAAGTTCAATTTTAATGACTATTTTGAGCCTATTATTTTTTGTGAGATTGTAGTCACATCAAATAAATGATTAAGTGTAAGAACATTATTTTATGAGTTATTGATATAAAGTTTTCATTTCTTAAATTCTCAATTTAAGAAGTAAGATATTGGAGAAAATTTAAATGAATATATTTAATAAATTTATAAAAATGTTGATAAGCTCTCCCATTTACCAAATTCACCTAGGATACCATATTTTTATTCTTCATTTATTTTTTGAATTTTTTAAAATTTAATGGTTGAATTTTTTTATTTATGGATGAAAAATAATTTCACACTCATATCTTTAACCTCTATCACCTCATTTTATTTGAAGTCTAAATATTCCTTTCATTCATCAGTTCAACTCTATAATCATTTATATTCCTATTGTTTCTCCAATTTTTCTCTTCATTCAAACAATTCAATCGTCCTCAAGAAAATACCAAATACTCTTACCTCTATCCATCCAATCCCAAACAGTCACAATTATAAAAAAAATATTAATGATTGTAGAACAGACAAATTTGCCAAATTGCTCTACTTTTTTGTTTTCAAGTGTTGATTCAGTATAAGAAACTTTTTTTTTTTCTGGGTTGTTTTGGGTTATAAAAATACCAATTATATAGACAAAAAGATTGTAGTTATCTAAAGATGGTTTCTTTTTTTTTTAAAAAAAAAAACGAAACCGAACTTCATTAGATACTAAAATCAGCAGATAAAAAGAACTACAAATGCTGGGGCAATGTTTCCAACATTGTCAACTGCCATTATGAATAGCAGATTTAGCAATGCAGTGACTAACAAATACTTTTTACTTGGATGTGTTAAAAAGTTAAACCTAAATTACTAATGAGAAATTTTTTTAATTATTTGAACTTAGGGTTAAATAAATTCATATTTTTACTTGAATAGATACTTTCTAAATTAGTAGGATAAAGAAAATGATATTAATAAAAATAAAACTACTTTTTATTCTGATGCCTTCATAAAATTTAAAATTCAAAAGATTAATGGTAGAAAAATAAATGAATTTTAGCATTTTTATCATTTAATTGTATTTTTTTATATTGTCAAATTAATACATGATTTTTAATTTTTTTGAAATTTGATGTACAAATTGAAAATTCAATCAAATTTTATTAATGCCACAGCTCGAACAACACAAGAGCCATGTCAAAACTCATCTTTTTTTTACTAATAATAAAAAATATATGACATTTGAATTTTGTTCAATTTAATAATAACTTATTAATTTTGACAAATTGATACATATTTTTTGAATTTTTTTGTTTAGTTTAAATATTTTTAATTGACAAGTGAAATGAATATTTAAGTAATAAGAGTTAAAATTGCAAATTTTTTAATTATTTTTATCAATTTATTATATCTATTAATTTTGATCCAATAAAAACAAAAAGTAAAATAAAATTATTATCTTCAATTTACGTTTTTTTATTCAGTAATAAGAGTAGAAAAAATTTTAACCACATATTATAAAATAAATATATATAAAAATTAATACTTTATTTATTTGATCAAAAAAATTTATTATTTATTTTATATGTGTCAATTGCAAAAATCTATATTAAAAATATTTTTTAAAAAATATCAAAAGTTAGTGTTTTTTAATGTATGGTTAAAACATATTGTTTTGACGTGACATCAGTCAGATTTTCAACTAGCTTATGTATAAAAAAAAATTAAGCTTATATATTAACTTGTTCAAATTAGAAAATGTAATTAAATAAAGAGGTAAATATATAAAGAGTGTTTCAATTCTTTATATTATTTTTTCTTTGATGTTTGAACTATATTTTCACAATTAAATATCTGAATAAAGTAAAAAAAAAATTAAGTTGATGTTTTTAATAGATATTATAAATGAAAGTATTTATATGGCAAATTTCAAAAAATAAAATGATTTAAACATTCTCTTTTTATATTTTTATTTTATTTTTTTTACTCTATTTATTCTTTATACATTATTAAAAATAAAAAAAAAATTTATTTACCAAGCTAAACTAGAAAAGATATATATATTTTTATTTTATTTTATTAATTATAATGGTGGAATTCATTTTTATTTTATAATTTTAATTAAATTAAATATTTACTTACTTAAAAAATTAATTAATGTTTTGTTAAGTTATATCAATTTATAATGTATTTAAAATTTTATACTCATAAAAAATATTTTAATTTATGAAA
>CATIWO010088922.1:0-36735 GCA_949673435.1 Macaranga tanarius | reverse complement strand
TTTTAACAAAACGTATTTAAAAATATTTTAGAGAATTGGTTCATTTAATTTTTTTAATAAATAAATAAATAAAATAAGTATAAAAAATTAACATTAATATATCTTATAAATCTTATTAGAATATTGTAAAATTACATAAATAAAATAACTTTAAAATTAAAAAGTGAAAATAATATTAAAAAAAGAAAAATAACCAAACTAAACCGAACCGAAAAAGTTCAGTTCGGTTCAATTCGGTTTTAAGAATTTTTTACACCGAACCGATATAGGTTCGGTTCAATTTGGTTTTAGTCATTTTTGAACCGAACCGAACCGACTTTTGCTCACCCCTACACACGCCTATACTTATATGTGCACACCTTTTAAAGGCAAAGGTGCACGCCTTTAGATGATGCACCGACAAATGAGTGCTTTTCATGCTCAACTGGGACTCCAGATCAACTTTTGAGCAGTATATGTGCAACAAGCTTCACCAGAAAGATAAAAATCAATATAAAAATAACAAATGGACACAAAACAACACAGAACATCAAACTTGACACTCAAGTAAGTAATTCAAACTTGACTCACACTATCACACAATATTACAACTTGAAGCCAAAGTTATATTGCATAATGTATGAAGTTGTAGGCTACATAACACTTTTATTATTTAAAGCCAAGATAACTATACAACTTTACACAACATGGAGCTAAGTTCATACTGTATGATGCGTAAAGCTGAGAGCTATATAGTATCCACCTAATACCTAAAGTAGCTATAACAGCACTCGCTTGAAACCCTATAGTTATATAGTAACTCCTCTAAAGCTAAAAAATGGCTATATCATATTAAACTAACTTTTCCATGCAGCTCCATACTCGAAGCAATTTCTAGCTCCATAAATCTATTCAATAAGGCAGTAGGTAAACACAGGTAAGTCCTCTAGGCCTTATACATTTCACTTCACATGCTTTCACATGCATTGACTCAAGTTCTAACGTGTTTGATTAAAACACATGAAGCAGGGAGCAACTATTAATACTTAAACTTTAATAGCCAAACCCTAAAATGTTCGATGATGAATTAATATTATGGTGAAGATCTCAGAAGTGTGCTTTGGCTATCTAAAAACCCTAAAAATGTCATTCCTACCTTCCAAGATATATAAACCTTCGAGTTTTGCACCTTAAAATAGCCCAAAGACTCTTCGAAAGGCCCTAAAAGCGTTAAAACACTTGAAATTCAAGCCCATAGAGCCCAACCGCTTGCACCATGAAGAAACAAGTCATGGGCATGCGCCTATAACCAATGGCATATGCCCTTAGACTCAAGGGCACACGCCCTTTGGCCTCCATAGGCGTGTGCCCATGTATAGTACATCCATGGGAGCGTACCCATAGTTAAGGGTGTTGGCTTGAATTTCTCTAAATTCAGGCCCCCTGTGTTACTTTTAAACACCTCTAAACATTGCAAAAAAACCTAAAAGCTATGAAATTTATAGTTTAAAATATCCTACCCTAAGCATTTAGTGCACGTCTCAAGGAAACCCTGTCAAACCAGAAGCCTAAAATTTTCCTTTCCTAGGTTTTAAATCCTTTCAACCAAACCAAGCTCTTACTGTGTTAAAGCACTTCAAAAGGTATGTGTTAATTGCATTCACTTCATCTTATTCTTCTTTTGGGCTAAAATGGCAATGATTTATCTTTTTGAAGCATTTTCCTTCCCTATTTCATCAAGCCTAGCTAAAATAACTTAAAACCTAAATATGAATGATCTTGCATGTTTATTTCTTTGCAAACTGCATTCTCTTTTTCTACCCCTTTCTTCTCTTTAATTTATGATTTATGGTATTTCGATTGAGATGGTGGAGAAGTGGTGGAAATGAATCCGGGAGTGTTTATTGTATTTTTATTTGATTTGGTATTATGATAATTCTTGTTCTTATGGGTTTCTATCCGTAAGGGGAATATTTTTATATTTAAAACCTCATTTTCATTTTTCTGCCTTTTGTTATATTTTTTTTATGTATTTGATTGTTTGTTTTGTTTTTTTGGCAATATGATAGGTATGTTCATATGGATCTATATCCATATGGGTAGGCCTTCACTTTTAAACTTCATTTATCCTTTTGCTACTAATGAATATAAATCCGCAAGCGTACATAATCGTAATAAGCAATAATAAAAAATCATCCCACATAAATTGTAAATTGAATACTGAAATACTCATTATGTTCATTTGTTTAGACACCGAAATAGAGTTTAGATTCCTTAAGAACTACAACTAAATCAAAATTAAGAAAAACTCATATTCAAACAAATTTTAGAAGCTAGGGTTCTTATTCTTAATTAGACCATTTCATAAGATTGATTAACCAACTAGGTCTAGTTTATTCTAATTCATTTTGAAGAGATCTTAGAAACCATAGATCTTCCTCTCATATAGGCCTATAATTAATTGAAAATTAAACAACACCAAGTTTACCAGCTCTCACTAACCTAATGTTTTTTAAATCCAATTTTAAATACCACCTTTTAATCAATACTAACCACTTAACTATCTCTCAACTAATTAAGCAATTAATAGGCTATTGCCTAATCCTACAAAACCTATTTCTCAATCAAGCTCTATAGTATTAATTCAATCTTAGGGTGATCAAACCTAAAATGACATTAAGAACAACAATAACTAATGAATTAGAACTAACAACATAACATTAATCACAATAAGCACATGGTCAATTCAGAATAAGAACCCTAAAAAGGATTTTGGCCACTCATATTAAAAAGAAAAGAAAGAGATGAAGAAATGAAGAAAACAAATCCAATCATTGTAAATAAATAGAAAAGTTAACAAGAAAACCCCCTTCATAAAGGTGTAGAGAATGATTGTTCTTCACAATCTTCAAAACCAAATCCTTATTCTAATATAAGCAAAACATAAACTAAAAATAAAAGTATTATGAAAATAACCAAGAAAATAAAAATCCCAGAACAAGAAAAAAAATAACAACTTTTCTAAATGAAAAATAAATGGTTCTCCTTATAGCCTTAGTTTCCTAGCTAGAAAGGTCATCTAAAACCTTCCAAACTCTATCTAATTAAAAGCTTAAAAGATGACCTCATTTCTATCCAACTTCAGCTTCAAATCTGCTTCTGATTGGCTACCACATCATCATGCATGGGTGCGCAAGAAAGTGGCATGGCTATGAAACAAAATAGCCCTGAATTACATAAAGTCAAGCATGGGCATGTGTAAATTCTGCACGGGCGTGCAACTTTATAGACATAGGCGTGTGGATTTTTGGCATGGGTGTGCGCCTCTGCAACTTGCTCTTCTCACAACTCAGGTATGGCCATGCTGATTTTTGTCATGGGCATGTCATCTGATGCGAAGATATCCTTCTAATTTGACCTCCATTATTATCTTATCTTCATGAATGATCTCCATCTTCTCTCAAATGCATCCTACAACCAAAAACTCAACAAGAATTATCTATTTAACATAAAAACAACTAAATCCTAAATAATTAAATTAAAATAATAAAATTAACAAAATTAAATAAAAACTAACTAAACATGCAACTAACTAAACATAATATGCATAAAATAGAGTGCTCAAATAAGTATTTTTCACACTCATCAAATTCCCCCACACTTGAACTTTTGCTTGTCCTCAAGCAAAACAAGAAAACAACCTATTTATATAAAGAACTAACATCATTAGTAGTTCTTAACTTAAGGAAACACTCTAATATCTCTTTAATACAAAGTTTCAAACTAAAAATTAAAACAATAATTCATGACCAAGAACATAACAATTACTTAGTGAAAAGCAAACTGCCTCATTGAATTCATGAAAAAAAAATATGATTAACAACTAAGAAAAATGAAAGTAAGCAGAAAACACAAACACTTAAGTAGTTCTTATATTAACAACACTTAAAAGGCACACAATTTATTCCTCAAAATTTTCTTTATCGTAGTATCCCCTACCTTTTCATATTACTCAATGTGGATACCTCAATAAAGTCCTTTGGATACTCATACCCTTTATAGAGCATTGGAGTATAGGTACGAGTGCATTTTACGCTCTATCTCACTTAAAGAATTTAATTAATTAATTAATTTATTATTATTATTTTATATTGTACCTATGCATATATGAACTACACAAAAGATTTAAATTCTTATCTACAAGCATCTTTCTCAACTATTAAGCATCATAGTTCAATCACTCAATGAAGGAGTAAACATTAAGTTCATTAAAATTTAAAAGTCCTTAACCATAAGTTATTCCTTTAACTTAACAGTCAAACAAAGCATTAAAAGGAAATTATTATACTCACTCAAGAAAAGCACACCTAATGATATAAACTCTTCATAAAAATAGGCTTAAAAACTTAAGTGAAGGGTCTTTTATTCATACAAAGACAAACTAACATGCAAAAAAAATGACAAAAAAAAAACAAAACATAAAAATAAAAAGGAAAAGAGAACTTCCATAATCAGATGCATTCAAAGACAAAGTCTTAGGAACTACGACTTCAATAGATGGTTCTGTTGATTCTTTAGTTCCCTTGTCTTGAGAGATCAATTGTTTCAGCTTTTCCACTTTGGCTATCAAATTGTCCATCCGCATGTCACGTATCGCCTCATAAACTTCAAATTTGGTGATCACATCTATAATCATATGACCAACCCTTTGATTAGTTCGATTTGCTACATCTTCTATCTTCTTTTTAACTTTCTCAATATTTTCCTCAAATCTCTTCCTTTTCACTGCTCTATTCTTCTTCCTTGCTTTGGCCCTACCATTCTTCTTATTCAATCCAGCCTTCCCAATAACTACTTGAGGTTTGACATCTTCTTCCTCCTCTTCGCTAACATAATCAAAATTCTCTACCACCTTTGGAAAAGGAACTTCTGCATGTCTTAAGGCAGTTTGACGCAGCTGATAACATCTTCGACAGTCTGCATCCTCTAGTATTCCAAAATTTATAATGATCTTAGCTCGGATCAGAAAATCTTCATCAAAGACCTCACGTTCTAATGGCTCAAAAAGGGTGAGTTTCCTTGGTACAAAATGCATAGCTAGGCCCGTGATAATGTGGCCCATAGACATCAATGTTTTCCGTTCCTGCACAACACGCCACATCATACGAAAGACAAGATATGCACTATTCACCCTACGGTTAGTATACATACACCAAATTAAGAGCAATTCATCGGGCGTAACTTTAGTGCTATCATTCCTGCCAAAGATAGTGTGTGCCATGAATTTGTGCATTAAAAAACATGAGTGACTATCAATTAAACCACTAATCATTGTATCTCCATTGGTTATTCTATCCCTATTAGTGATTTCAAACCAAAATCGACTCATGTTGAATTTAGAAGGAGGTTGACAAATAACTCATTTGGAAAAACTAAAAATTTCAGCCATGAGTTCATAGTCAAAATTATATTCCTTTTTAAAGAATCTACATGAAAAAATTATTTACTCCTCATATTTGATTTTCAATGTTGTGTAAAATTCAATGGTCAATTCTAGGAATACATCATATTGTACTATTTTATACCAACCTAGCTTTTAGCACAAAGCATCCACACAATCATGCATTCCAATTTCTTTCAAGATTTTATCATCAAAGTATTTTGGCATGCACATATTTCTTTTGTTAAGAGAGAAAAATCTCTTACCTTCTTCATCCGAGAGAATAGGAAAAAAGGCATCATACTTCATCCGAGAGAATAGGAAAAAAGGCATCATACTTATCTTTGAGGTCAATTGGCTTAGCTCTCTTCTCCAATGGTGCCTTCCCTTTGCTATGTGGCCCTTGGCTAGTGATTGACATGCTTTTATAAACTTATTAGGTAACAAGAAAAATAATTGCAGAGAAAGTACATGCAGAAAATTGATGAAAAGAAAATAAATGCAGAGAATGTAGAAGATTTGAGAGTTAAACAATTCAATGCCTTAAATAAAAGAAAAAGATTGAAGTATACAAGGACTAAACAACTCATCTCCTAATCCTATATTGAAAAGATAAATTTTATTAAAAGATAAAAACTAACTATCCTAATAGAAAAAAGACATTATAAATTAAAATCCTAAAAGCTAAAAACACTAAAATAATCCTAAAAACAAATGGAAAAATAACATAATTTAATTAGATAAAAATTTATTTTTCCTCCCCAACACTTAAAACTTGTAATGTTCTCATTATTGAAAAATTGGGCAAAATTCAGGTAAGGGGCAAAAGTAAGTCACACGGCCATGCCAAATTCGCGCATGGCCGTGCCTGACTTGAAATGAAATAGGAAATGGTTGGCATGCCCATACGCAAAAATGGCATGGTCGTGCTAAACCCCTAAAAATGATGGACAACATTGCAAAAATTAAATAGAAGGCAGTAGAATTTAAATAAAAACACATTCAGCATATTTAATTCAATAAATTTTACATAAACACAACTACAATAGTGATAATCAAACATCAAAACACACATTAAACTAAAACTAAGTGCAATATAAAGCAACAAAACCTAACACATAACTCAAACAACCACTCTTCTCAATAGCTTTAATTGTTGTGCCCAGGGTCTTATGGAGGATAAGAAGGTGGAAAGAAGTTTTGCGATTAAAAGTATGCCATTAAGTTGTGGTTGATCATGTTGATACTTCGATGCATATCACTTATGTTAGTATTCATGGTATGAGCCATTGAAGTCAGCTCACCAACATTTGAATCGATCACCCCCACTTGAAGCTCTAAATCATCTAATCTTCGCATTACATCTTGTATGTCTTCACTTTCCTCCTCTTCCATTACTTGTGGCGGCGGTGCATTAATGAGGTGAGGATTTTCGTGTTGATATCTAATAACCATGCCAATAGCTTCCATCATCGAAATGTCAATCAATGAATGTCCCTTAAGCTTTTCAAAAGGCATGTTGTCAATGTCAAAACTAACGTAGTAAGCTATATTAGTGACCAATCCACCAATTTTTATTGCGCTCGCCATCTTAGTAGCCACATCTTTCAACTTAAGTGCAATTGCATGACAAACATCCAATTTCTCATTGTTACACATGCAATACAAAATATTCAACTCAATTGTGGTTATCACGAAATTACCATCCATCCTAGGAAACAAGGAATGAGCCATCAACCTATGTAAATGTCTAAGGGCTAGCAATTGAATACGAGATTCTTTTGCCGCCCTAGCTTCATAAAAGACATCCCGTTGGCCGGTAATCTCTCTCCAAAAATCATCCCTATCAAATTCCACTGTCACATTTTGATCCACATAAAAATGAAATACATCATTCAATTTAAACAAACGTAGCTATGTTCTATATTTCCCAACCTAAATGTGAGCAATAGGGTTTGTTCATCAAAATGAAAGGAAGAAAGAAATTCACATGTAGGTCTAACATAGGTAGGGCTTTGCAAAAGTATAAAGGCTTCCTATCCCATCCTAGTGACATATATAGTAACCTCATCAAATAGACCAACATCCCTTAAAGAAGAAGAACTCATGTATTTTTTGGGCACTATTTTCCTAGCTAATAATTGCTCAAATTTCTTCCTTTGCCCCTCATGCCGAAATTCAATAAGTGTAGGGAAGGGTCTTACCATTTGATCTTCATAAATTCCAGCCAAATTGGTAGAGCTTTCACCACGTTGTCTCTTCGGTCGGGGCTTTGATTTCTTGGTGGCAAGTGTTTTCCTTCTTAGTACTCTTTTCACGGCTAAGGATTAATTGATGAAGAGAGCTTGCTAAGAGAGAATTTTTGGCTACAGGGAAAAATAATAGTGAAGGAGGATATGTCAATAAAGAAATTAATATATATGGGAAGAAAAGAGAAGAAGATAATGTTTATATAAAGAGAAAAGAAGATAAAGAAAGATTAAAAATGGGAAATTGAAGAATTGGGAGTTGAGAAAGTAGTCAAAATAAAGAACCCTAGAAATGAAAAAGTGGGATGTGTTAGGAAAGTGGAAGGGTTATGGGAAATTGAAGAATTTTTGAATTGGGCACGTTTCTATAAGCACTTTTATGTCGTTTCTTTCAAAAAATTCGACAGTACACACGGCCATGCCAAAATCGCACATGGCCGTGTACTTAGTAATGCCCAATTATGTCAAGGTAGGCACGGGCGTGCGAAAAAAAATGCATGGCCATGCTTGCTTCGGTGCATTTACCCTCGACTAGTGCTTGGGCAGACACGGGCATGCGAAAAACATGCATGACCGTGCCTGTTTTGGATTATTTTAATCCTGGGTTGGCACGGCCATGCGAGATTTGCATATGGTCATGACTGTCCTTGTATTTTCTACTCTACTATAACTGAATCAAATTGCATGATCGCGCAACAGAGTGTGCGACCTATCTAACTAATAAAAATAAGAAAAATGCTGGCATTTAAACACAAATCATCAAGCAATCACAACCACTTAGTTCCCACAAACATAAACACTTACATAACATTTTCTCACGCTCCTCCTTTTCTTTATTCCTCTTCTTTAAATTCTTATCTTTTCTAGATCTTTTCCTTTTTCACTACCTGCAAAATAAAATGCAAAAATTTTATAATTTAAAATGTAAAGCTAAAACTAAAACAAAGAAAATAAAAGTAAAAATGAAAAGAAAAGCTTGGTTGAGCTCCCAAAAAGTGCTATTTTTGGTTTATGAGCTTAGACCATCGTGATCTTCATAGTGTTGAATCAACCAAAAAGGCCAATTGGCGAGAATTCTCCAATGTGCCTCCATGTTAGATTTTTAGTCTTTTCCCATTGACTTTAAACTTTTCTCTTTGAGTGTTGCAAACTTCCACAGCTCCATAAGGGTAGACATGGCTCACTACAAATGGTCCCGACCATCTACTCTTGAGCTTCCCTGGAAACAATCTGAGTCTGGAGTTGAATAACAACACTTGGTCTCCTTCTTGAAAACTCTTAATCTTTACCTTGGCATCATGCCATTTCTTTGTACGTTCTTTATAAATTCTGGAGGTTTCATATGCCATTTCTCTTATCTCCTCCAATTCACTCAACTGTAAAATTCTCTTTTCCGTAGTTTCTTGCAGTCGTAATTCAAAGCCTTAACTGCCTAGTAAGTCTTATGCTCAATTTCAACAGTAAGATGATATGCTTTTCCATAAACCAACCTATATGAAGATATTCCAATAGGTGTCTTATATGCTGTTCGATATGCCCATAAAGCGTCATCCAATTTCCTTGCCCATTATTTTTTTAACTTACTCACTGTTCTTTCTAGAATCCGCTTCAATTCTCTATTACTGACCTCTACTTGTCCACTTGTTCGGGGATGGTATGGAATGGCTATTTTGTGTTTAACCCCATACCGAGCTAGCAATGCCTCCATATTCCTGTTACAAAAATGTGTTCCTCCATCACTTATGATAGCTCGAGGCATCCCAAACTTAGCAAAGAGTTTGCTTAAGAATTTGCAAACTACTCTTGCATTATTGACTACATAAACTTAAGCTTCTATCCATTTGGACACGTAATCCACACAGACAAGTATATACTTATTTCCATCTGATATAGGAAATGGCCCCATAAAATCTATGCCCCACATATCAAATGTCTCTACCTCTAGAATTCCAGATTAGAGTATTTCATCCTTTTTTGAAATATTGCCACTTCTTTGACATGCATCACAACTGAGTACAAACTTCCTAGCATCAAGAAAGAGAGTAGGCCAATAGAACCCTGCTTCAAGAACCTTAGCAGCAGTTCTTTGTGGACCAAAATGGCTACCATTGACCATCCCATGACAATGTTGCAAAATTGAAACGGTGTCTTCATCTCCTACACATCTTCTTATCATGCCATCACTGCATAGCTTCCATAAATATAGATCATCCCACAGAAAGAACTTAAAGTCATAAATGAGCTTCTTCCTTTATTGACTATTGAATTCTTCTGGAAGCTTTTCACTCGAGATAAAGTTAACTATATCAGTAAACCATAGTGCATGTAGACTTCTAATAGCCAGAAGCATCTGATATGGAAATAGCTCCTGAATAGGCTCCTTTTCATTGTCTCCGTCTTGCTCTAGCTCTAATCTTGAGAGATGATCAGCTATAACATTCTCTGATCCCTTCTTGTCTTTGATTTCAATGTCAAATTTTTGTAGAAGTAGCACCCATCTTATGAGTCTTGGCTTTGAGTCCTTCTTGTTCAAGAGGTACTTCAATGTTGTATAATTTGTATAAACAACAACTTTAGCACTAAGAAGATAAGATCTAAATTTATCAAAGGCAAAAATTACTACTAGCATCTCCTTCTCAGTTATTGCATAGTTGAGTTATGCATCATTCAATGTTCAGCTTGCATAGTAGATGACATGAAGTTTATTCTTCTTTCTTTGGCCAAGTACTACTCCTATTGCATGGTCACTTACATCATACATCAATTCGAATGGAAGGTTTCATTCAGATGAGACAACTATAGGAACTATTATCAATGCTTCCTTTAACCTGTCAAAAGCCAATTTACAATCATTAGTAAAGTCAAAAGAAGAATCTTTCTCAAGTAGTTTGCAGAGAGGTTTAGAGATTTATGAAAAATCCTTTATGAACCATCGATAGAATTTTGCATGGCCTATGAAACTTCAAACTCCTTTGACATTTGTTGGGTAATGAAGCTTTTCAATGGTCTTCACTTTTGCTTTGTCCACTTCGATACCTTGTGCTGATATTCTATGCCCAAGAACAATTCCTTCTTCCACCATAAAATGACACTTTTCCCAATTTAGTACTAAGTTTATCTCTTCACACAGTGTAAGAACTTGCTTTAAATTCTCTACACATCCCTCAAAAGAGTTTCCATAGACTAAGAAATCATCCATAAACACATCCGTAATTTATTCTACCAAATTCGAGAATATAGCCATCATGCACCTTTGGAAAGTTGCTGGAGCATTACATAATCCAAATGGCATCCTTCTATAAGCAAATGTGCCATAGAGACATGTAAATATCATTTTCTCTTGATCCTCTAGAGCAATTATTATCTAATTATAGCCTGAATAACCATCTAAGAAGTAGTAGAAAGCATGTCCTGCTATCCTCTTTAACATTTAATCTATGAACGGTAGAGGGAGATAATCCTTCCTCGTAACTAAATTCAATTTCCTGTAGTCAATGCACACTCTTCATCCATTCACCACTCTTGTAGAAATTTGCTTGCCTTCTTCATTTTCCACCATGGTCATGCCTCATTTCTTTAGTACACACTGGATAGGACTTACCTATGAACTGTCTAAAATTGGATAAATAATCCTAACGTCTAGTAGCTTAACCACTTCTTTCCTCACTACTTCTTGCATGTTTGGATTGAGCCTTCTTTGCCTTTCAATGGTTGGCTTGTATCCATCTTTCATTAGAATTTTGTGCATGTAATAAGATGGACTTATTTCTTTTATATCAAAAATTTGCCAACCAATTGCTCTTATTCTCCTTTTAGGCATCCTCGCAAGTAAGTCTTCTTGGTCTCGAGTGAGTTTAGAGGATATGATCACAGGTAAAGTTTGGTTCTCTCTAAAAAAAGTATACCTCAAATGTTGGGGTAAAGGTTTCAAGTCTACATACGGTGGTTTTATGGTTGATGGTGGTATAGGTTCAGTGTTTGGTAGTTGGATTTGGGAAAAAGGGTTTTGGTGTTTAAGGTATTCTTCATCTTAAGAGGTTTGTACCTACATGCACTTCTTAATATTCTCCAATTCATCGCAATTTGCCAACCTCCTTTGTTGGACTTCACTCACACATTCATCCAAAACATCAACTCTCAAGCACAAATCATTATCAGAAGGATGTTTCATACCTTAATCGATGTTAAACTTACAACTTTCCTCACCTACTCTTAGTGTTAATGTTCCATCATAAACAACAAAGTCCACTGGAAAGATGAATTATTCAGCCCTTTCAAATACATCTTCTACTATGCCTTCTAGTTCCTTTACTGTCCTATTTGCCAGTTGTAAATGGATGTTTGTTGCCTTTGCTTCTCCAAGTCCTAAATTCTTGTAAATTGACAAAGGCACAAGGTTAATAGAAGCACCTGAATGACATAATGATTTTTAAAATGATAAATTTCCAACAGAACATGGTATAGTAAGACTCCTTGGTTGCTTCCTTTTTAAAGGATGTTTATTAGAAATAATGGCACTGCACTCCTCTATAAGTGTAACTGTCTCAAATTCCTGTAACTTCTTTTTATTGGAAATCAGCTCCTTTAAGAACTTTACATATTTAGGCATCTGAGCAAGACATTCCACCAAAGGCATATTGATATGGAGTGTCTTGAATCTTTCCAAGAACTTTACAAACTGTTGATCATAGTCCTTCAGCCTTTGTGGATATGGTACTGGAGGTTCATACGGCTGAATTAATGGTGACTTTGCTTTCTCCTTAGCCTCATTTTGAACTTGTGGATCTTTTTGTACAATATGCCATTCTTTTTCTTGCTTTTTCGCTCCTTCCTTCTTTTTTTCTTCATACTCCATTGTTGCTTTAGGGGTTTGAATCTCTATACCACTTCACAAGGTGATAGCCTTCACTTGCTCTTTTGGATTCTTCTCCGTATTGCTCGGTAATGCACCTTAATTCCTTATTGATAAGGAATTTGCTAATTGCCCCATTTGCACTTCTAGGTTGTGAATAGAAGAAGAATGATTTTGAATCATTTGCTCTATCCTCTTTTGAGCTTCATCTTTGATGACATTACATCCATGAATTTCTCCATTTTACTCTCTATGGAAGTTCCGGAGGATGAACCTTTGTCTTGGTGAAATTGAGGTTGAGGTTGTTGTGCATTCTGACCTCCAAATCTTAGTGGTACTTGTGGTCTCCACTGGTTATTTCCTTGATTACTCCAAGAGAGATTTGGATGATTCCTCCAACTAGGATTGTAAGTGTTACCATAAACTTGGTTTTGAGGCCTTTTGAAATTGCTCACATAGTTGACACATTATGCAGTCATTCTTTGCATTATTTGACATTCTACTATAGGAGGACCTCCTTGACATAATTCACAAGAAGAAGATAATGTAGATACTGCATTAGCATTCACTTTGTCCATCCTTTTTGTCAGAGCATCAAGCTTTTCATTCAACATGGTAAAATTATCCACTTCTATTGCTCCAGCTTTCTTTATAATAGTCCTTTCATTCGACCATAAACTTTGTGCATTGGCCATTTCTTCAAATAGTTCCAAGGCATCTTCTGGTGTCTTTGACATGATAGTACCTCCATCTGCTGCATCAATGTTGACTCTAACTGTATGATTTATTCCTTTGTAAAATGATTACACTAAATCCCATGTAGGAATCAATTGAGGGGGGCATTGTTTCTGAAGGTCTTTAAATCTTTCCCAACACTCATAGAATGTTTCATCATCTCTTTGAAAGAAAGAGTTAATCTCATTTTTGATCCTCAACACCTTTACAGGTGGTAAGTATTTATGGAAAAAGGCTATATAGAACTCTTGCCAAGTGTTGATGGAGTTGGGTAGCAAACTTGTAAACCATCTCTTTGCTCTATCCATAAGAGAAAATGGAAAGAGAATCAACCGAATTGCATCAGGCTGTACTCTATTCATCTTGAAGGTGGAATAATACTCCAAGAATCAAGACATATGACCAAATGGATCCTCATGTGGTAGCCTATTGAATAATGAATTTTGGATCATTTGAATAATTGCCGGCTTGATTTCAAAGTTGTTTGCTACTACCGCCAGCTTTACAATTGGTGTTTGATCACTTGTACATTAGGACTCATGAAATCTCTCATGGTTCTCTAGCCATTCTGAGGATGTTGAAGAACTTGTTGCCTCGGTGGGTCATTCCTTTTATCGTCCCCTACGTTCATTTTGCTTGGTGATTGTTTTGATATAATTGTTTATTTCTTTTTCTCACAAACTGTCTTCTCTAACTCCAAATCAAGTGGTATCAATAAAAGTCCTTGTTTGCTTGCACTTCATGTGATGTGCATCAACTAACATAAATTCCTGCAATACTACAATCAAAACCAAAATTATAAATAAGTCTAAATCAAGCAATACAATTTTCTTAACAATATCAATTTTATCAATCCCCAACAACGGCACCAAAAACTTAATGAATACAAATCCACAAGCGTACAGAATCGTCCCACAGAGATTGTAAATTGAATACTGAAATACTCACTATGTTCATTTGTTTAGACACTGAAATAGAGTTTAGATTCTTTAAGAACTACAACTAAATCAAAATAAAGAAAAACTCAAATTCAAACAAATTTTAAAAGCTAGGGTTCTTATTCTCAATTAGACCATTTCATAAGATTGATTAACCAACTAGGACTAGTTAATCCTAATTCATTTTGAAGGGATCTTAGAAACCATAGATCTTCCTTTCAGATAGGCCTATGATTAATTAAAAATTAAACAACACTAAATTTACCGGCTGTCACTAACCTAATGTCTTTTAAATCCAATTTTAAAAACAGCCTTTTAATTAATAATAACCACTTAACTATCTCTCAACTAATTAAGCAATTAATAGGCTATTGCCTAATCCTATAAAACCTATTTCTCAATCAAGCTCTATAGTATTAATTCAATCTTAGGGTGATTAAACCTAAAATGACATTAAGCACAACAATAGCTAATGAATTAGAACTAACAACATAACATTAATTACAATAAGCACATGGTCAATTCAGAATAAGAACCGTAAAAAGGATTTTGGCCACTCATATTAAAAAGAAAAGAAAGAGATGAAGAAATGAAGAAAATAAATCCAATCATTGTAAATAAATAGAAAAGTTAACAAGAAAACCCCCTTCACAAAGGTGTAAAGAATGATTGTTCTTTACAATCTTCAAAACTAAATCCTTATTCTAATATGAGCAAAACATAAACTAAAAATAAAAGTGTTCTGAAAATAACCAAGAAAATAAAAATCCTAGAACAAGAAAAGAAAATAACAACTCCTCTAAATGAAAAATAAATGGTTCTCCTTATAGACTTAGTTTCTTAGCTAGAAGGTCATCTAAAACTTTCTAAACTCTATCTAATCAAAAGCTTAAAAGATAAGCTCATTTCTATCCAACTTCAGCTTTAAATCCACTTCTGATTGGCTGCCACATCATCATGCATGGGTGCACAAGAAAGTGGCATGACCATACAGCAAAATAGCCGTGAATTATATAAAGTCAGGCATGGGAATGTGTAAGTTCCGCATGGGCATTCAACTTCACAGACATGGGCATGCGCCTCTGTAACTTGCTTTTCTGATAACTCAAGCATGGCCATGTTGAATTTTGACATGGGCATGTCATTTGATGTGAAGATAACCTTCCAATTTGACCTCCATTCTTATTTTATCTCCATGAATGATCTCCATCTTCTCTCAAATGCATCCTATAACTAAAAACTCAACAAGAATTATCTATTTAATATAAAAACAACCAAATCCTAAATAATTAAATTAAAATAACAAAATTAACTAAATTAACTAAAAACTAACTAAACCTAATATGCATAAAATAGAGTGCTCAAAACAAGTATTTTTCATACTCATCAACTACATTTTTTTACACTTTTGATATAAAAAATCAATTCTTTTACCATTTTTACTTATTTTGTCATCTTTTGGTTTCTTTTGTTTTCTTTCTATATCTTTGGGTGATTTTTGTGATCTTGAAGGAACTTCATGCTTTTTTATTTGGCATTTATGTCATTTATTTGTATGCCTTTTTGCTTATTTTGACCTAGGGATTAATGAATTTATGCTTTCAATATGTCATAATGGACTAGAGATCCCAATGATGCTTAAAGACCTCTTTTTATCATGTTTTTTTTCTTAAACTGTATTTTTTATTTGAGACTTGCTTGGGTGATTCCATGATTCCAAAGTGTGTCTATTTTGCTTTTCTCTAATTGTTTGATGTAAAATCATAAGCTAATGACCATTGGGATCAAAATACAATTTGGCATTAGCCTTAGTGATCCAATAAGGCTAAAATACTTTGATTCTTTCTTTTTGATGTATTTGAGTTCATTTTGATTTGCTTGTTATTGACATCAGCGTATCGACTTAGCATCAATTTCGTTCGCTATCCCTTTTTCCTTGTTATAGGAAAATAAAGGGATAATGAGGGGAGTAGTAGAAGAGCTGAAAGGTGGCTAAATAGTACGTATAATCTTAAAACCTAGTTAGGAGAAAAGATGAGTCGCCACTCAGTATCACCTGAGAAATTGTCCAGTTAAAGACTAGGCAAACTCGATCCCTTACTTGGAACCAAATATATCCATAGATAAGATATTAGATTCGGAAATGATCTTAGCAGGAGCAGGCTGATATAACACGCGGCTTCTTTATACCATCTAGTTGTTAAGCATTACCGGCCCTACTATATGATGTAAAGCTTATTTTGAATATGTACAATGATGAACCAACCGTTACATGCAAATGCAATCACAATATATCCACACAAGCATATAGGAATATAATATAGAATGCATAAACATGGCATAGGATAATATGCAAAACATATATACATGTACATGGAAAAACAACTCACAATATAACCAACATATAGCAAATAATGGTAAGAATGAAAGTAACATATTATATATTGCAAAATATAGCTAAGATATGTGAGCATGCAAAAAATAACATAACAAACACTTAATACTATATATGGCATCAATGTATAATCATGGCAATAAATTTCATTATTCAACATACTACAAGTAAACAACATAGTAAGTATATAACACTATACATGCATGGTCATAGCAGATATGCAATGTACATATATCATGGTAATCAATGTAAAGAATGGTACAGAGCATTTAAATAAACCAAGATATGATAAATCATGTCATGAATATTATACTACACATGGTATAACATAATATATATGGAATAGCATGGCATATTTAACAAGTATGCTATATGCATTATCATAAATCATGGCAACAAATTGAAGGAATATATGATCATGTAACAATTAAAAGTGCGGAATTTAAAAATTTTGATTGCATGCAACATTTGCATCAAACACAAAAATACATCCATGCCCATAGATCATATCACATGGCAAATACATAACTAAACATGCATCAAGGACAACATTTCCATCAAACAACCAAGTCATGCATTCATAACACAAGACCTAGCAACTAAGGGTTTGGTAACACTTACAAAACTCCAAGTTGGTAGCACGCTTAAAAAGCTTTAGTTGATGTTGATCTACAAGCTCCTAGCTCCCCAAGTGTGAAGCCTCTTGCTTGAAACACACGGATTGCTCAAGGAAGACCTCCAAGGATGGTGAAGCTCTAGCCACAAGCCTCTCTTCTTTAACCCAAGGTGCTTGTAAGAACCTCTCCAAGCTTGGATGTATGGAATAAGGAAGCAACCTTTAATGATTATAGACTTGAACTTGTACAACCCTTATACAACAATGGCCTAGACTTGAAAGCACACAACACTTATGTATAATGGTATTCTCTACACTTGAAAAAAAAGAAGGAAGAAGACACTCTCTAGTCTTTTTCTCTCTTTTGTAAGAATATCAAATTTGCTCTTAAAATGTGCAAATGGAGTTGTGAGTTGGTTGTCTCTATATTCTCTACTAACTATCAATATAAACAATATGATAATAGCTTGGGTATCTCATACTCAAGCTATATGCACTTGGGTATCTCATACTCAGGCCATATGCATTGCCTTAGCTTGAGTGTCTCACACTCAAGCTACATGCATTGCTATAGCTTGAGTGTCTCACACTCAAGCTACATGCATTTGATAGATTGAGTATCTCATACTCTATTTATATATATGGCTTTGCTTTATAAGTGAGTGGGTGATGTTTGGTTACATGCATAACTTTAGCCTTGATATCATTAATACTTAATGGATATGGGCTAAGGTTATGGGCATATGGGCTTCTCTACACTTAGAGAAGTCCACTCCATACCAATAGATAACTTATAAGCTAATTTAAACTCTTTAAATAAAGCCCATGGATAAGTCCATGTCAAGTCTATCTTTTTCAATATACAACGTCCATCTCATGGCCCATATAGAAATAAATTAGGAGGCAAATATTAATCTAGTCCTTGAACTTAATATCATATATTAAATTAAGTCCAAATTAATATTTATTTAATTACAATTAAGTCCCAATCTTTGAATTTAGATTTCGGGATATGCTAGATCCCCGCATACGCGTAAATCCAATTCAATTAATTTAATTGATTAATTAAACTCTTTAATTAATAATCAAATTAATATAAGTCTTCACAAGTGCAACCTTTGTATGTGTGGCTTGCTAGGTTCAAGTCTAAATGGAAATGAGAAATAATATTAACACTTAATATCATGGAAACACCTTTCCATACTAAATGTGAAAATCTAAATTAATCACATTTAGTTCCCGTAAGTTGTGAGTGACCCCTAATATAGATGTTATGACTACCCAAATAGAAATGAATGCTATATGTAGATTCTCAAGAACCACAGAACATAATTACCGTGCATTAAATGTCCCTTCATAGTTTAGTCAAACTCTAATTGCCTCAATCATATGTCATCATCTTAAGTTCAATTTTTGATAAAATATAACTACTGCTAGAAACTCTTTTCTAGTACCGAAACTCTTTTCGGGTAAGTTGAGTTTGACCTGGCCAGGTACTTATTCATCAAGAATAACTTAAATAGCATAGGATCTTATCTCGGTTCACTCTAGGTAATGAATTCCATCTTAGCCAATCACTTATCCCTACATATAACCAACTAGAGCCACCACACGCCATATACCCACACGTGGCTAGTACAGGTATGTAATAACAAACTCTATCCAACCATATATGGATGGCCGTATCACCTCAGGTCAAAGGACTATATGCACCATTATGTTCAAGATTATGATTGTTGACTTAAGTGAATATCCATGCAATCACAAATCTTACGTTATAGTTCCATCTACTTATCACATGAGTATCCACATATCTATTTTTATATCTCATATCAAGTAGTATGAGACTCACTACCTCCCACTATCGATATTATATACTGATCAAGGAAAATAGACAGAGGTGATAGTCTAGGGATTAATACTACCTATATATTAATCCAACGACTATGAACATTTATAGTACATGTACTAAATAAGTTTGTCACTCATATTATCAACTCTTGATAATAAATTTATCTAACATTATACTAAGGGTAAATATTCAAATAAATAAACACTTTAATCTAAATGAATATTTTATTGCCATAGGGATAAATATACAATATTTACATACATAAATGGTCGTAGGGCACATCTACACTAATACAAACATACATGTAAGCACATTAATTAGTCAACCAATTTGTAAGAATAAATGAACATGAAAAGCATGCATAATAACAAGTAAAATGGCTAATAATTTCACTAACACGTCCTTTATTTACCTTTGATGTAAGAGTCCTTGAACTTAAATTTGAGCCATGGCTAAATAATTTTATTTGTAAAATAGTTAGAAAAGAAATAAGGTTTGAAATGCATAAGTTAAAAGGTTACAAAACAATGCAACAACCTCTTCAGCCTAAAAATAGGAATAAATGCAAATAAAGAACATTAGAAATCCGACAACAACCTCTTGAAAATCCTACTCAAGCTAAAAAAAATCACAAACAGTAGCGGGCAATCCTCAAAATACCAACAGGAAACCTTTAAAATAGATTCAAAGGCATAATCATGGAGAACATAAATTAACTGATATAATTCAAATTTAAGCAGAAATACAATGGACACAATTAAACTGAAGCAAATGAAATTTTCTTACAAATAAAAATTCAAATTCAATCAAACATAGCACACACAAATACAAATTCAAATTCAAAGTTAGCAACCAATGCTAATTTTATTTCATGCAATCAAGAGACCACAAGAAAAAATTAATTTTGCAGAAATTGAAATTACAATACCATAAGAAAATATCAATTAAGACAACAAAAAAACCAATTCGGTTTCATGCAATGTTTAAAAAATATCTTTGTGTGGTTCTTGAGACAATCAGATGAAGAAATCAACTATAAGACAAATTGCATGCCCTGTTGAAACTAAGAAATAAATAAAATCACCAGTGTTGGATGAGATTCACCTACAGTTGTGAAAAGCAACCACTCATAAGTCATAACTCATACAGAAAAAGAAAATCCACATAAAACCTCTCCTAACTCAGATGTCGACTCATACAGAAAAGGAAAATCAATAGAGTTCTAACAAATCAGAGCACATAAACAAATAAATAAACATATAGAAAATCAAAGAAAACAAACATCACTTCCCCTTTTTATCAGATATTCATAGTAAAAACTTTACAAACTCAATAAAAATGGACTCAAAAGTCACAATTTTTGGAAATAATTTTTAAATAAAAAAAATTTAAATACAGAATCAAAAAAGGAAGAAAAAATTGTAAAACTGTGATCTAAGTACCAATTATTAATTTATTATTGAAATTGAGAGACATAACCGCTGATCAAATGAAGAAGAAGAAGAAGATGATGTAGATCTATTTTGGTTGACTAGATCTAGGATGTTAGATCTGTAGATCTTGTGCATGCAGTACTTTCGATAGAGATTTGATTTTATTTTAGATGTATGTTTGCTTGATTGGATTTTTTGTACTTGCAAGATGTTAAGAAAAAGAAGATGGTGATGGATGAAGAAGAAAAAGAAGATGGCGAGATGATTTAATAAAAAAGAAGAAGAAGATGGTACGGTGACGGTGTGGTGTGGTAAAGGCAGGTGATGACTGACAGCTAAGGTGAAGGTGGCGATTTAATGAGAGTGAGGGAGAGGGTGGCTACTACTAAAATGGAAATTGAAGAGAAGAAAAGTGAATATGAGTGTTTAGGGTGAAAAACACTATTTAGGTTAGATGTTAAAACTATATAGTTTTGTAATACATAATATCAAATTATAATTATTATTTCAAATTATATTTATTTAATAATAATGAAAATTAATATTATATTATTTAATTATGATTATATAAATTTTATATTTATCTATTAAATATATAGTTTCTTATAAATTATATAATATTTATTTAATTTAAATTATTCTTATTTATTTCATATTAGATCAGTAGTACACTATAAGTATTTATTAATATAAATTATAGTTAATATTAATGTTAATTTAAACAAAAAAATATATAATTTAAAACTCAATAGTTTAGAGGTTAAGTAATATAATTTTGTACTTAAACTTTGCTTTTGTGAAATTCTATAGTTAAAATATTATATTATTTCATTTAAGTCTACATGCAAAATCAAAAACTACATAGTTTAATCTCAAAACTACGTAATTTTGAGGTTAAACTATGTAGTTTTGTAGTTAGATATTGAATTTCTTTATAAGCTTAAAACTATAATTACACAACATTAAATTGTAATTTATAATTTAAATTATATTTATCTAATAAAATATTATATAATATTTACCTAATTTCATAGTCTTTATTCATTAAAATTTTAATTTTTTAATACTATTAATAATATTACATTAAAATATGAATATTACAGTAGTTTAATCATAAAAAACTCCTGAAAATTATAAAAATAAAAAAATCAAATAATTGTCACTAAATGAGTGAAATCACATAAAATTATGACCCGATCTTCAATTTATATTGAAATCTTATGTGGTGTCAATATAGTATTGTTAGTATAATTACGGTGTAATAGTAGTAGCGTGATATAGATAGGTGTGGTCAATAAAATTAATAGCACTGCTCATATAACACAAGCTTATATGATATGTGTGGTCAATAAAATTAACAGTACTATACTACTTAACAAGTAAATTAGCTTTAAATAATATTTACTTAATATTGTAATTTAGTAATTTAAATTGCATTCACTCATTATTGACTTAATTATCTTTTATTTCACTTAATTATTAAAATTTACTTAATATCAAATTATTATTATTATTATATAATATTTACTATTTGTTTAATTTATACTTAATAAGTTAATATTAATATTAATTTGCATAAAAACTGTATAGTTTTATCATGAATACATAATATATAATATTTATATTATTGAATACTAATCTCATTAGTATTATATTGCTTAATACTAGTATTTACTTAATAAATTAAATTCTATTTTTATCAAAAAATAAAATAAAATAAATTTATTTAATACTAATACTTATAATAAATTATATATATTTAATACCACTACCGAATACTAATATTTAAATTAAGTAATTAACTAATAAAACGAGCTATTTAACGAGCCTATTCATGAGTGTATTCACGAATAAGTGTAACGAGCTTGTTCAAGAGCCTATTGATGAATATATTGTTGACGTCAGTGCGTCGACTCGGCACCAATTTCATTTACTATCCCTTTTTTCTTGTTAAGGGAAAAGTGAGGGATATGAGGGGAGTACAAGAAGAGCTCAAGGATGGCTTCAAAAGTATTTACAACCTTAAAACTCAACCATAAGAAAAGAGGAGTTGCCACTCGGTATCACCCGAGAAATTATCCAGTTAAGGACTAGGCAAACCCGATCCCTTATATGGAACTAAATTGGCCCATAGATAAGACATTTAGGTTTGGATATAATGTCAATAAGAGTAGACTCATATAACACGAGGCATCTCCATACCACCTGGATACTGAGCATTACCAGTCCTAGTATATGGCGTATAATATTTGGAATGTGTATAACTGAGAGCCAAATAATATATGTAAATGAAAATACAATATATTCATACAAGCATGTAATAACAGTATATAAAATGCATGAATATGGCATAAGATGATATGCAAGTTATATAAACATGTAAACATGGCAATGTGATACAATAAAAAGAAATGCATGTATATAGTAAAGCATGTTAAATATCATGGTAAAATATAGTATAAACATGGCAAAGATTGATATAATTATGGTAAAAAAAGATCTAAAATGGACAAAATGTAAAATAAGGATTAGTATGTACATATAACATGTCATAAAAAAGGTAGCATGGCATATTTATGCATGATCATAGCATAAATGCTAGCAACATATCATATCTAAGATGTAAAGCATAGTAAATCATGTGGAAACTTGAGATGTAATGGGTTATAGCATGAATACAACATCAAACATAGTAAAATATAGCATATCATGTCAAATTATACATATAATATCCCAAACTATTCTAAAACATGGCAAAAATGCATAAAAAAGGATGTAAATAATCATGTAATCGTACAAAATCAAGCATACAATGGTATATATGGAAATCCAAGTACATAACACAATAAAATCATGATAATATGCACAAAAATATAAAAGGGCATGAATAAATAGTAAAAAGGATATGGCTAATCTTTTCCTTCAACACCTCTCCTTCATTAGCCTTTTATTTTGGGGTCTTTGGTCTTGTATTAGGAACTTTTGAAAATGAATATTTATTTGTAAAATAAAATAATGGTTTAAATTAAAAAATAGTGAAAAACATAAAATATGTTGAAGAAAAATAAAGAATTTAAAAGTAGGAGCTAGTAAGTTAGTCTGAGAGATTGAGAGCTTTAAACAATATATATAATGTGCAAGAAATGTAAATATGGTTAATGCAATTGATAGTATACAAAATAGCATAGTCATTTAGGATCATTTTATTAACTTTTTCATTATTTTGTATTTGCATTGTGTTTAAATTATTGCATTATTATTGTTATTTGTGTGCTTTTATGTTATTTATATGATTTGTAGATCCTTTTAGGCTAATCGTATGCTTAAAGTTGCATTAGAGTGAATTGGAGTGAAGTTTGGTGTTCAAAAACTCAAAGGAAGCAAGCTAGAAGGCGTGCCGACTCGTTCCGGGTGTGCCGACTCGTAACAGCAAGCGTGCGTGTCGACTCATCCCGTGGTGCCGACTCGAGCCAAGCTATGAAGCCTAGTGCTGACATGTGCCGAGTCGTGATAGAGGGTATGTGTGCCGACTCCCACTCGACTCGGCACAGTGGTGCTGAGAAGTTTAGGCATCCATTCTTTACACCCTTTCACATTTGTCCCCTTTTTGAAAGTGTACGAATTAGGATGTTTGAGAGGCTTATAAATACATGTATTGACATTGTTTTAGACATAATATAGACATAAGAAAACACTTAGTTATATTTTTAAACTATTAGTATTGTTTAGTTTTTATTATTAGTGCAATTCTAAGTTTCAAGTGAAGAACATTCAAGGAAGTCAAAAAATAACATTCAAGGAAGTCAAAAAATCATCAAGAAGGCTATCTACATTCAAGTTCTATCTTTCTCTCTATTAGTTCTTGATGTTTTATTTTTCTTCTTGTTGTAGTTTAATTATGTTTATTATGTACCTTGGCTAAGCCATTATTTGTTAGAATTGCAAGGAAGAATTAATCAATGAACTACATTTTGTATTTTATATTATATGAATGATTTAATTTTAATTGTAAGTTTAAATGTGTTATGTATGGTTGGCCACTATACATGACTTGCTAATCAAATGTATATAATGAGAATTAATGCAATTTGGTGGAAATACAATTAGAATTATTTAAAGGTTAAGGAATTACTTGGAGACAAGGATTTCTCTTTAAAGGATCAAAGAAATGATATGGTATTTGATAGTTTTTGTTTATCTCTACAATGTCATGAGAGTGCTTGTAGACTCTAAATGAAAATACCCTTAATTAACAATGAGAATTGCTTTTAAGGACTTTAGGCTTAATTGACAATGAAAATTGCTTATAAGAACTTTAGATCATGTTCTCTAATCATTGCATGTAATTATTTGTTTATTATTTTATAGTTATTGATAATTTTTGAATTGTGGTTCTTGATTATTTGTCGACTCGGCACCAATTTTGTTTACAATCCTTTTTTCCTTGTTAAGGGAAACTAAGGGATAGGAGGGGAGTACTAGAAGAGCTCTAGGATGGCTTAAAAAGCATTTACAACCTTAAAACTCAACTATGAGAAAAGAGGAGTCACCACTCGATATCACCCGAGAAATTATTTGGTTAAGGACTAGGCAAACTCGATCCCTTATATGGAACTAAATTGGCCCATGGATAAGACATTTAGGTTTGAATATAATGTCAATAAGAGTAGACTTATATAACACGAGGCATCTCCATACCACCCAGATACTGAGCATTGCCAGTCCTAGCATATGGCGTGGTACTTATTTGGAATGTGTATAACTGAGAGCCAAAAAATATATGCAAATGCAAATACAATATATTCACACAAGCATGTAATAACAGTATATAAAATGCATGAACATGGCATAAGATGATATGCAAGGCATATAAACATGTAAAATGTGATACAATAAAAAGAAATGCATGTACATAGCAAAGCATGTTAAATATCATGGTAAAATATAGTATAAATATGGCAACGATTGATATAATTATGGTAAAAAAGATGTAAAATGGCAAAAATGTAAAATAAGGATTAGTATGTACATATAACATGTCATGAAAAAGGTAACATGGCATATTTATGCATGATCATAGCATAAATGCTAGCAACATATCATATCTAAGATGCAAAGCATGGTAAATCATGTGGAAACCTGAGATGTAATAGGTCATAGCATGAATACAACACCAAACATTGTAAAACATAGCATATCATATCAAATTATACATATAATATCCCAAACTATTCTAAAACATGGCAAAAATGCATAAAAAATGATGTAAATAAGCATGCATACAACATAATGATCATGTAATCGTACAAAATCAAGCATACAATAGTATATATGGAAATCTATGTACATAACACAACAAAATCATGATAATATGCACAAAAATATAAAAGGGCATGAATAAATAGTAAAAAGGATATGGCTAATCTTTTCCTTCAACACCTCTCCTTCATTAGCCTTTATTTTGGGCTCTTTGGTCTTGTATTAGGAACTTTTCAAAATGAATATTTATTTGTAAAATAAAATAATGGTTTAAATTAAAAAATAGTGAAAAATATAAAATATGTTGAAGAAAAACAAAGAATTTAAAAGTAGGAGCTAGTAAGTCAGTCTGAGAGATTGAGAGCTTTAAACAATATATATAATGTGCAAGAAATGTAAATATGGTTAATGCAATTGATAGTATACAAAATAGCATAGTCATTTAGGATCATTTTGTTGACTTTTTCATTATTTTGTATTTGAATTGTGTTTAAATTATTGCATTATTGTTATTATTTGTGTGCTTTTATGTTATTTATATGATTTGTAGGTCCTTTTAGGCTAATCTTATGCTTAAAGTTGCATTGGAGTGAAGTTTGGTGTTCAAAAAGTCAAAGGAAGCAAGCTAGGAGGCGTGCCGACTCATAACAGCAAGCGTGTGTGTCGACTCATCCTTTAGTGCCAACTTGAGCCAAGCCATGAAGCCTAGTGCAGACTCGTGCTGAGTAATGACAGAGGGCATGCGTGCCGACTCCCACTCGACTCGACACAGTGGTACCGGGTAGTTTAGGCATCCATTCTTTACACCCTTTCACATTTGACCCCTTTTTGAAAGTGTACGAATTAGGATGTTTGGGAGGCCTATAAATACATGTATTGGCATTGTTTTAGACATAATATATACATAAGAAAACATTTAGTTATATTTTTAAACTATTAGTATTGTTTAGTTTTTATTATTAGTGCAATTCTAAGTTTCAAGTGAAGAACATTCAAGGAAGTTGAGGAATCATCAAGAAGGCTATCTACATTCAAGTTCTATCTTTCTCTCTATTAGTTCTTGATGTTTTATTTTTCTTCTTATTGTAGTTTAATTATGTTTATTATGTACCTTGGCTAAGCCATTGTTTGTTAGAATTGCAAGGAAGAATTAATCAATGAACTACATTTTGTATTTTATATTATATGAATGATTTAATTTTGATTGTGAGTTTAAATGTGTTATGTATAGTTGGCCATTGTACATGACTTGCTAATCAAATGTATATAATGAGAATCAATGCAATTTGGTGGAAATATAATTAGAATTATTTAAAGGTTAAGGAATTACTTAGAGACAAGGATTTCTCTTTAAAAGATTAAAGAAATGATATGGTATTTGATAGTTTTTGTTTATCTCTACAATGTCATGAGAGTGCTTGTAGACTTTAAATGAAAATGCCCTTAATTAACAATGAGAATTGCTTTTAAGGACTTTAGGCTTAATTTACAAGGAGAATTGCTTACAAGAACTTTAGATCACGTTCTCTAATCATTGCATGTAATTATTTGTTTATTGTTTTGTAGTTCTTGATAATTTATAAATTGTGGTTCTAATGAACTTTAATTGGACTTGTTATTAGAACATTTAAATTAGTTAGTATAGTTTATAATTCTTTAGTAATTTTAGAATAGTTAGAACAATTCAACATCTTCGTTGTTATTATTTGCCTATCCATCTAACTATCTATCCGGTTAATACAAGATTGCTCTAAAATCCCGAGTGTTCGATACCCTACTTACTCTATATTTAGTCTTAGAGATTAGGGTATTAAATTTGAGCCACATCAAATTTTGGCGCCGTTGCCGGGGAATTTTTTTTAGAATTTTTATTAACTTAGAGTAGGGAAAGGTTGTTTTAGGCCTTAATTTTATTTCTATTATTATAAGTTTATAAATTATTGTTTAGTGTTGTTTGATTTTGATTCTACTCACAATGCGGCTTAGTAAAAGAGCTAGTGATATTTTGCATTTTGATCCCAAAATTGAACTAACTTTACATGCTTTGTGTAGGGAACAAAGGCAAAGAAGAGTGAATCGATAAAATTTAGATACAATGACTGAACCAAAGAGACGTACTTTTGGCAATTTTACTATGCCCGATATAACAGGTAATTTTAGAGGAATTATTGCTCCATCAATAGCCAACAATAACTTCGAAATTAAACCAAACATCATACAAATGGTATAAAATAATCAATTTGGAGGTCTTCAAGGAGAGGATCCATATGCTCACATATTGACTTTTCTCAATGTGTGTGCTACTTTCAAGATCAATGGAGTGACAGATGATGTAATAAGGCTTAGGCTTTTCCCATTTTTAGTTAAGGAAAAGGCACAACTTTGGCTTGCTAGTTTGCCTAGTGAATCAATAATAACTTAGGACCAATTGAAGCAAGCATTTATCCATAAATATTTTCCACCACAAAAGACCGCCAAGTTTCGCAATGAGATTACTACTTTCAAGCAAAATGGAAATGAGACAATCTAAGCAGCTTGAGAGAGATTCAAGGATCCTCAAAGGCAATGCCCACACCATGGTTTTCCCAATTGGATGATCCCTTAAATTTTCTATAATGGGTTGACGGATGAGAATAGAAATATTGTCAATGCAGCCTCTAGTGGGAAATGAATGGATAAAATGGCTAAGAAGGCTGTTATTTTACTTAAAGAGCTTCCATCTCAATGATACATGGGTGATGAACCAACAATGGCAAAATCAAGAGGAGTTTTAGAGCTTGACATCATTAACTTATTGAGTGCTAAGGTAGATGCTCTCACTAAGTTGGTAAGTAAATCTCAAATTAATTCTATTGAAAATGGTAATGTTGCTTATGAGCTTTGTGGAGGATCCCATTCATATACTCAATGCAATATGAGTTCTAATGCCAATGAGGATGTGAGTTATATGCAAGGAGCTTTCAACCAAAGAGGGGGGGCTGAATTCAAACACATATAACCCTCAATGGAGAAACCATCCCAGATTATCTTGGTCAAATCCATCCTTTCAACTAAACCCTCCATTTAACCAAAATTTTTCCAAACCACAAAACCCAGTCGGTTTTCCTATAAAACCAAATCATCCTTCTTTTAATCCACCACCACCACCAAAGTCTAACTTAGAAGGTCTTATAGAGCAATTCATAAACCAATAATCAACCACTAATAAACAACATGAGGACCAATTCAAGCAACTCAATACAAGAATTGATCAACTTATTTCCCACAATCGAATCCTTGAAAACCAAAATGCTCGATAAGCCTCTTCAACTCCTCAACCTTTAAGAAGACTACCAATTCAACCTGAATTTTAGCCTAAGGAATCTTGTCAAGTCATTAACTTGAGAAGTGGTAAGGAAGTTGGAGGTACTTCATCAAGTAAGAAGAAGATTATGAAAGGGGATGATGATGAGGGTGTGGCGAATGTAAAAGTATATGATGGTATGAAGTATGATAAGGATGATAGATGTGGTGTGGAAGAGAAGAATACTCAAGAAGTACCAAGTAAGAAAGATGAACCTAAGGTTAACCTTAGAACCTTACCTTTCCCATAAAGATTCATAAGGCGCAATCTTGACAAGCAATTTAGTAAATTTCTTAATCATTTGAGGACATCACCATTACCATACCTTTTATGGATGCCATTAGATATATGCCCTCTTGGAGTAAATTGTTGAAGAACATTGTGAATCATAAGGATAAAATTAAAGAGCATGGGCTTATTTCACTTGTTGAAGAATCTAAAGCAATGTTCATAAAGACTCCACTAAAACTCAAAGATCCAGGTGTTTTACTATTCCTTATAGAATTGGTGATATTGCATTTAATAAAGCTTTGTGTGATATAGGTGCAAGTGTGAGTTTAATGCCTTATTCTATATTTAAGAAGATTAGTGTTGGTGATTTGAAGCCTACTACCATGTGTTTATCTATGGTGGATAAATCTATTAAATATCCACTTAAAGTGCTTGAGAATGTACCCACCAAGGTGGGTAACTTTATTATTCCTGCTAATTTTATAGTGATGGACATGGAGGAGGACCCAGAAATTCCTATATTGTTGGGGAGGCCATTTTTAGTGACCGTGGGTGGTCATTGACATGAAAAATGGTACAATTAAGATGGAAGTGAATGATGAATCTATAGTCTTTGATGTCTTTAAGATGATTAAGATAACACTACCAATTGAAGTTTTTGAAAGGATTAATTAACTTGATATCATGGATGAATGCCTGAATGAAGTTGTCCATGAGTGTGTGGGCCAAGACCTTTTGATAATTTGTATATCACAAGGGGCTGATGAGAAACATTCTAATATAGAGGTTGTAGCTTATGTGAGAATGTTAGAATCAACCCCATATGCTTCTCCTTATAGGTGTCAAAGATTTAAACCACTAAGAAAAGAGGATGATCCTAACCCTTCCTCACCAAGTGAAGCTCCCAACTTGGAGCTTAAGCCTTTCTTGATTCTAAATTTCATTTTCCTTTTATTGTTAATTCTTTATTACCTAATGATGAGGTAAATGCTTTGTGTGATGTTTTGAATAAACATAAGGGTGTAATAGGATATTCAATTAATGATTTAAAAGGAGTAAGCCCAACTAGTTGCATGTATATAATCCTTTTAGAGGATGATGCCAAGCCCTACTATTGAAGCTTAAAAGAGGCTAAATCCCACTCTTAAGGAAGTTGTTAGAAAGGAAGTGATTAAGTATTTCATTAGTGATAGTAAATGGGTAAGCCCCATTCAAGTTGTTCCTAAAAAGGGTGGCTTGACCATTGTGCAAAATGAACATAATGATTTAGTGCCTACTAGGACTATCACGGGTTGGCATATGTGTATTGACTATAGGAAATTAAATAAAACAACTAGGAAAGATCATTTTCCATTGTCTTTTATTAATCAAGTCCTAGAGCGATTAGCAAATTTTTCTTATTTTTATTATCTTGATGGGCTTAGTGGCTTTTACCAAATTCCTATTCATCCCGAAGACCAAGCTAAGACTACTTTTACTTGTCCATATGGTATTTTTGCCTTTAGGCGTATGCCTTTTGGTTTATGCAATACTCCCCCTACTTTCTAAAGATGCATGTTTTTAATATTTACTGATTTAATAGATGATTGTGTGGAGGTTTTCATGGATGACTTTAGTGTTTATGGATCTAACTTTGAAAATTATCTAGAAAATCTTTCTAAAGTTCTTGATAGGTGCAAGGAGCATGGACTAGTGCTCAATTGGGAGAAGTGCCACTTCATGACATAAGAAGGGATTATTCTTGGCCATTTGGTCTCATAAAGAGGTATTGAAGTTGATAGAGCAAAGATAGAAGTCATTGCCAATTTGCCACCTCTAAAGTGTGTTAAAGATATAAGGAGCTTTCTTGGACATGTGGGTTTTTATAGAAGATTCATCCAGGATTTTTCCAAGATAGCAAAGCCATTATGCAAACTACTTACCAAGGAGACTGTTTTCGAGTTTGATGATGCATGTATGGATGCATTTGGAACTTTGAAGAAAGCTCTTACTTCAGCACTAATTTTGCAACCACCTAATTGGGAGCAACCATTTGAGATTATATGTGATGCAAGTAATTTTGCGGTTAGGGCTGTTTTGGGACAATGAAAAGAAGGCAAGCCTTATTTGATTTATTATGCTAGCAAACTACTTGATGATGCTCAAATCAATTATACCACCATGGAGAAAGAGTTGCTTGCTATTGTTTATGCATTTGACAAATTTATAGCATATCTTGTGGGGTAAAAGGTCATTGTGTATTCCGACCATGCTGCCCTCAAGTATCTTCTAAGTAAGAAAGATGCAAAACTTAGACTCTTAAGGTGGATTCTAATGCTTCAAGAGTTTGATTGGGAAGTGAGAGATAAGAAAGGTAGTGAGAATCTTATTGCAGATCATCTATCAAGGTTGGATCAAGATGGACTACACAAGCATGATAATGGTATGCCAATTAATGAGATATTTCATGGTGAACATCTTCTTACTTAGGTATCTAAGGAACTCCCATGTTTGCAAATTTTGCAAACTATCTTATGAGTGGTGTTCTTCTTTATGGGCAAGATTACTGCCAAAAGAAGAAATTTTTGCATGATAGTAAGTTCTATTATTAGGAGGAACCATTACTTTATAAGAGATGTGGAGATGGGTTGATTATAAGGTGCATTCCTCAAAATGAAGTCCAAGATGTTTTGAGACATTATCATTCCTTGGATATAGGTGGACACTTTGGTGCATCAAAGACAGAGTCTAAGGTACTTCAATCTAGTTTTTGGTGGCCTACTTTATTTAAGGATGCTAGAGATTTTATGCTTACATGCGATAGGTTCCAAAGAATGGGTAATTTAAAACACCCATTGGCCTTACTCCTTACCAATTGATCTTTGGGAAGTCTTGTCACTTGCCTGTGGAACTTGAGCATAAGGCATATTGGGCAACAAGGGCTTTGAACTTTGATTTGAAGAAAGTAGGTATGAAAAGGCTACTTCAACTCAATGAATTAGAGGAGTTAAGAATGAATGCTTATGAAAATGTGAAGTTTTATAAGGATCGTGCTAAATTGTGGCATGATAAGCATATAGCTAAAAAGGAATTTCATGAGGGAGAATTTATTCTACTTTACAACTTAAGGTTGAAATTGTTTCACGGTAAGTTGAAGTTAAGATGGTCGGGTCCTTTCAAGGCTGTCAAGGTTCATCCTTATGGAGCAATTGAAATTGCTAATGATAAGGGGGAACTTTTTAAGGTGAATGACCATCGTCTCAAGCCTTATTTGGTGGGTAAAGCAAATGCTCCTAGGTAATCAATCCCTCTCTCTACCTCTTAGCCTCACAAAGGTATGGTCAAGCTATAGACCACTCAATGTAGCAAGATATTACTTTCACATTTTAAATATTTCCTCTTATTATTTTCTTTTGTTTTATGTCTTTTTTCTTCTTTTTTATTACAATTTTTGTTTAAACCACATTGTATTATTAGTAGCAATTCTTTCTTTAGTAGTATTTATTCTATTAGTAGTCTTTTTATTTTAAGTTTATTAGTATTTTTCCTTTAACTTATATTTTATATATTAGTTTTTCTTTATATTTTTTATGTTTTCCTTTCTTAATTTACACATACACATTATTTTTTATTTTCTTTACTATATTTATTTTTATTTTTATTGTTGATTATAATTTATAATATTTATATATTTTATAATTCAATATATATATATATATATATATATTATTTCAGATCTGTGCCGACTCATAATAGAGCCAGATGGTGTCAAGTAGGCACAAGCGTGCCGACTCGACCAGTCATGCTTGGCTACTGCCCCCTTTCCACATGAGCTCTGTGCCGACTCATAACAGAGCCTAAGCGTGACTACCCACATTGCATTTTATTTTCTTGTTTACTTGTTTTTCTTTTCATTTTAATTCTTATTGTTTAGTATATTGATTTTACATCTATTTTTATCATTTTCCTTTTGTCCTTTTACATACAACAACTTTTAAAATTTTAATTATTTTTGAAAGGTCATGTCCTTTCTTAACAAAGGACACATCCTTTCACCTTTTTCATACTATCTTGTCTTTTACTTATTTATAACTTCATTGACTACTTATTTTTTATTCCCTTCTTCCATCTTTTTCACTTCTTCTTCTGCTATTTAAAATACCATTTACATTTCTTTTTTTTTTCATTCTCTACAATCTTTTGCTTTTCTTTTCTTTTCTCTACACCACTCTTTGCTCTCTACATATATTTATATTTTTAGACTTTCTTCTTCTTCTTTCTCTTTTCATTTTCCTTTTCATCCTTACTCTTCTACCATAGCCGAATATCCCTCTTTTTCTTCTCTAATATTTCTTTGAAATGGGTAAGACCAAGGGTTCTTCATCTTCAAGGCCAAGAAGGGATGATCAAGAGGAGGAGGAGCATCAAGAGGAGAACTTGTCACTCACATATAAAGCTAAGTCTCCTATCCTATCCCATGAAGAAGTTAATAGATTTACTACTCTTAAGTTTAGAGAAATTATTTCTTGTAAGTATATTCTTAATTCATTGCTTCAAGATGTTGGTATGTATGAATCCTTTAATCAACTATTGACTAATTGTGGCCTTAAAAAATTTGTTTCTATACATGAATCCACATATGTTGAATTGATTACTGAATTTTACACATCTTTAGAAGTGAATCCCAATGATTCTTATATCCTTGAGTTTAGGTTGTTAGGCAAGAATCACCAACTTACCTATGTTTACATGCAAAGAGTCTTTGGCTTTAAAAAGGATATAATGTGTAATATGCCTAAATCTTTTGATATTGATGAGTTTTGAATATTTTTGACCGATTTACCACCTACCTTTCTGATGAGTATGAAATATGCATATGATTAGCATTTGATTTTATTGCATATTTAGTTTAGAATTGCATTGATTAGTTAGTTTTTAGTTAATTTAGTTAGTTTTGTTATTTTGTTTTAGTTTAAGTAATTTTTATGTTAAATAAGTAATTTTTGTTTAGTTTGTGGTTATAGGATACAATTGAGAAGAGATAGAGATAAGACTTGAAGATAAGGATAAGATTGAAGCTTAAAGTTGGAAGGCATTCTTGTAGCAGGGCACATGGCCGTGCACTTGCCCATATGCAAGTGGCATGGCCATGCGCTTGCCCATGCCTGAAAGGAGGAAGACACAGTCATCAGAGCACACGCCCATGCGCATGGCCATGCCTGATTTCAGCATTTCAGAGTTATTTTGATGTATGGGCATGTCCAATTGATGCATATCCATGTATGATGATGTGGCAGCTAACAACCAATGGATTTTAAGCTAGAATTTAGATAGATAGAAGATCATCTTTTATCCTTATGTTTAGATAAGAGTTTGGGAGAGTTTAAATGATCTTTTTCATTAGGAAATTAGGTCATATATATATATAACTATTTGTTCTCAATTGTGGAGAAAAAGTTTTTAGTTTTAGTTTTAGTTCTCTGCTTTCCTATTTCCTCTAGAATACATTTCCATTATATTTTGCTTAGTAGAGGTGATACTTGGCTTGAAGTGAGAAGAGCAAGGCTATCCTATAACATTTTGGAAAGGAGGTTTACCTTGTATCAACTCTTTCATTTATTAATCACGTTTGGAATTATTTTTAGTTCATTTTCTTTTTCTTTTCTCTTTAACATGAGTAGCTAGATCTTTTCTAGGGTTCTTATTCTAAATTGATCATGTTCTTATTGTGATTATGTTAGGTTGCTAGATTTAATTCATTGGTTGTTGTTGAACTCAATGTCATTTTAGGACTGATCAACCTAGAATTGAATTAACACTATGGGCTTAATCGAGAGATGGGTTCTGTAGGAAATGGCAATAACCTATTGATTGCTTAGTTAGTTGAAAGACAACTAAGTGGATCAATATTGATTAAAGGTTGTGTTTAAAATTAGAATTAAAAGGCATTAGGTTGGTGAGAGCCGATTAACTTAATGTTGATTAATCTCTAGTTAATTATAGGTGTATCTGAGAGGAAAATCTATAGTTCTTAAGATCCCTTCAAAATGAATTAAAGCTAGTATAGACCATGTTTATCAAAGGTTTGAAGTTTTGGCTATTGCATAAGGTTCTTTATTATGTTATTTTTCATAAGTCCGAATTTAATAGGGTCTTGTCTCAAGAAATGTTTTTGATATGGTGCATGCATAACAAAAAGCAAGTATGTTGGACTTATTGAATTTTCAATCAACTTCTCACTTATGCTATATGTAAAGATGTCCCCTTAACACATGGTCATGTTGTTACAATTATTGGAAAAACTCTTAATGTGAACTTTGATGATCTTAACCATATTGTTGAGTGGTCCTATTTTACTAAGCAAGCCTTTGTGAGAGGTGAGGTTTTGGATGCTTCCTTTCGCTTCATTCCGGCGTATACTAGGTCATGTTGGAAGGGGATTCCCCATCCACATGTTATGGGTCACCAAGATGTTGATAAGCATATTGATGAGGAACATATTGGAGTTGATATTCATGAGGAGGAGCCAAATGTGTGAGATGAGGGACACCAAGAAGAGGCACCCCATGATGATGTACCTTCTTTTCCTTACCATATATAAGGAGGTGCAAGTGGCTCCTCTAGTAGTGACTTGGATATTTGAGAGCAAGTTTTAGAGAACCAAGGGGAGATGCAATGCCAATTAACTGGCATGGCGGCTTTTAACCGCCAACTCGATCGCCGCCAACGACAGATGGAGTACAAGATGAGCTAATACTTTGCACATTGTGGCCGCACCATTAAATCTCCTCTACCAATTCCTTTGGATGATTGAGGGAGTTTTTCTCTTTTTCATACTTTTCTTTGATGTTTCACATTGGGAACAATGTGTATTTTAAGTATGGGGGAAGGGTTAGTAGTAGTTTTATGATATTTAGTAGTTGTTATTTAGTTATGACTCGGTTATTATGCATGTGTTATGATTAGGTTATTATGCATATATGTTATATTAGTGATGTGCCCTAGGTCAATTGTATTTTGGCCATATTATGACTTTGTCGTTTTTACATTATATTAATAAAGAGGCATTTTATCATATTGACTTTGTTAAATTCTATGAATCTTTAACTCTGTTTGAGATCATCAAGTGTGTGACTTGATAGTAAAACTCTTAGATGAAAAATGAGTTATATTCTAAATCATCCCTAGTCAGTCATTGTTATGGAAAAATAATGAATGAAGACTAGTGTGAGATTGACTGATGATCATATTTTATTGATCGTGTATACGAGATACAAAGTCAAGTCATAGGTACATAGGATGTACTGGATTGACCCACTATGAGAATACAACATGGATAGTTGTCATAAGTTATTCTCATTGCAATGATATTATTATAGTCCTCTGACCTGAGATCATCATAGAGTCCTACATGATGAGTTTTATATTTTGACA